>WBMZ01010037.1:80000-122408 GCA_013400975.1 Atrichornis clamosus
CATTTCTAAAGCAACCTGGCACTAACAATATTGAGGACTACAAAATTATATATAACACATTTAATGGACACTTACTTTGGCTGCTGCTCCTTGCTGGAGCCCTATACAAGACATCCTTTCCTCTGCTGCTACTGAAGATTAAAGCTAACTCAAGTACACATATACGGGCTACAAATGCGTCACAATTTTGAAGCGTTGATGTGGCTCAATCTCACTTTCTTAAGCAAAATAGACATTCACAGGTGTAAATGTTTCATTGAGAGTCACTGGGACTGGGACAAGTGAGCACTTTGCCAAATTTCTGTTCATACAACTGGTCTGCATTTTCCATTTTTCTTAGACACTATTTTACTGAACCTGTTCTTCTTTGTTGAAGTAAGCAGAAACAATGGTTGTGTATACTTGGAAGTTTGAAAACCAGCTAAATATTCCCTTTATTAATGCCACCCTTGTTAGAGTCACTGCTAAGTCAAAATATATGGAAATTCAGAAAGCAGAAATGTATTTAGCATATTAATATACCAGTATTTTTCAACTCTCAATTAATAAAGCTGATACTGGAAATCTTTATACAATGCATGTTATTCTAACTTGTACTGCATACAATATATGTCACAAACAATAATGCAATTAAGTCTTACTTCTTTGTAGTGGCACTTGGGGACTATTTGGATTAAATATAAATTTCCTAATCACCACTTCAGTGAAAAGATTTAGCCACTGTTTTGACATGGTACAGCATATCACAAAGTATCTTGATCCTCACTTACTAGATTTACACAGCAATGTCTTGGGTAAGCAATCACGATACATAGACATCTGTTATCTTTCTTATTCAGACAGCTCCAGAGGGAAATATTATTATACAGTGAAATTTTCAAAGGTAGAAAGGCAGTGAAGTATTCAGTTAATACTGATTTCCAGTCAGATGTCTAACGGCCTTTGTAGCTTTAGAAATTCTCTCATACATATTTAGGCAGTCCTGTGAGGAGCAATGAGTTGGGCTTCATGGTCCTTTTGGGTCCCTTCCAACCTCAGATGGTTTATGACTTCATGATTCCATCCTCATCTGAGACACTGACCCGTTCTGGCCAGTATCAGAAAAGGTAACAGATACATCAGAGGCTTCATCAGTGTAATGATCAGGTCAGGACAGAGGTAGAAGAAGAAATAAGCAGATGATTGGGGATTTATCTTCAAAAGGAAAGACATACAAGTTAACAAGACAAATATTTTAAAGTAAAATGAATTGTAAATCAGACACTGCTTTTTACCCTTTTCTTTAAACAAAAAAACATTGTCTCACACAATGAAATGAAAGGCAACATACCTGAATCTTCCTGAGGACATATTATTTCCAGGCATTTTTTCCACAATAATAACTTGATCGATACCTACCTCTGACAGTGAGAAAATTGAAACTTGGAACCAAAGACATCATTTCCTAGAAGTAAATATGATTATTCTAGTACTCCTGTAGCAACCACACATTAGGATTTCAATAATCAAGGATCCTTAATTTCCAGTACCTTTTTGCAGCCTGTACCCAAAAGCTTACACCTTCAGACACATTTTTAGTACCATCGCTGCAAACATGCCCAATGTTGTTTTAAAATGGTCCATTTGGAAGCAGATAATCTACCAGCAAAAAAGCACAGTACAAGTTAACCCTGAAAAGATGTACCTAAAACCACAACAGGTGTTACAGCTTCCCCTAAGTTCTGTGATGGAATTAATGTCCCAGGCCAATCAATTCGGACATATCCACACCACACTAAAGTCTCTGCATATTAATCATTACAAAAATCAATAACAACTGTAAAACACTATTTTGTGCCTTGTAATGTTTTTGTAGTTATTACAAAAAAAAGTATTACAGAATTTTAAAAATTGAAGGAAGAAAATTTTTAGATGTTTACAAGGCATAAATATCTCCTAATCAAAGTCAGCTTGGAAGAAATCATAAAGGTTACATGAGATTTACTTAGTCTCTTTCTTTTATGAAAGCTTGGTTAATGAAGGTGGGAGGTACAGCCATAAAGCACTTCAATTTCTGCAAGATTTTTGATGAATAACTACTCTTAATTCCAACTAATAATTAGGAAAAAACAGGCAAACAAGTGAATTAAAAACTGAGTCATTATTAAGATGAGATATGTCTGTGGTCACAGGTTTTTCATGTTTTCAACACTGACAAAGGAGAAAATACATAAATACTGATAAAGTTTGCAGGTAGCAATACATGGAGGACCAAATCATTACAAGAATCAGTAAATTATTCCAAATAGAAGACCAGATATAAAGAAAGCCAAACCACAAATATTGAGTACCTCCTTTTTGAAAGGATTAAATACTGACTCACTTGTCTCTCTTCCTCCAGAGAACACCTAAGTGTCCTTCTTTTGAAGTAAGAAAATGAAAACTCAATAGTAAAGAATAATGTTTCATAAAAGAGAAATACATGTGACTACACTCCCAAAAGCATTGTGGAATTGCCTTTTTGCCTATTTCCTAAAATGAGAGAAACAAAATTGCTTCTGCAAGTAAAATTAGTAAAGTAAGAGGCGGGATATGCTTTCCTTAAATAACAGCAAAACAATTGAACCAAATTATTGTTCATATCTTCAATGCAGAACGAAGAAGTGTGGCAGTTTGCTGGGAGGCCACAGAACACTCGGTATACTCATCTCTACAGGACACTGTTGGGCAGCATGATTACTACTATATACAGATCTAGAGGGTACCCTGTTGTCAGGCAGACTGCTGTTGAGAATTTTAGGATGCTTAGAGTAGTTAATTAAAGAGAAGCACTGGGAGCATTGCGAGGCTATAAATTCCTCCCTCATAGCTTATGGGGCTCAGTGCTGGAACTTTCCATATGGCTGTTTTTAACTGGCATAAACTTGTTTTGACCTTAACCAGCATTTTAGACTAACGTTACACAGGGCAAAGAGAGAAAAGGAGGGGAGAAGTTATTAGTCAAAGTGACTTGCTTTAAGACATATATCATGGGAGAATCAGCACTCCTGATTTATCCACTGATACGTTAAAAAATTCAAAGCAAAGACAACATGGCATTTTATAATCTAACTGTTCTACAAGAATATAAATTAATGCACGTTTTGCAATCAAACCAGCAAGCACTTGAAGAACAGGTTTGTTGTATCTGTAGGTATCAAATATCATAAAACATAAATTAACGAGTCTGTAGATTATTAAATGACAGTTGAGATGCCAGCTTTCCTTTTTTTATCATGGAAGATATTCCCAGGATCTGTGACATCTGTGGTGGCTAATCCCCCATAGAGAAACTGACATTAAAAGGAATTCACACTGAGGCAGATCCATACACCATTACAATGTTAGCTATGGGTTTCCAAAGCTCTCCTGGATTCTACGCTGCAGAGCAGAACAGGAGTGAAAACTGACAAGGTTGGTTTCCACATTTGCATTGCAAACAAAAGCTTTATAAACGGTGACTTTGAATGACTTCACTGTGGTGAAGATTTCCAACATCTTTCACAGGAAAAAAGAAAGATTGCTACACACCACTGTGCTCATCTGGTGTCCTGAACGTCTTGCATCTTTCAAAAAATATTTCTTTTCAATTGCTACCGACATCATTTTCAGCATATGAATTAAATGTGATTTTTTTTAAATTTGATTAAAATGGGAAGATATAACTATGAAATATCACTGTAATCTCTCCAAACAAATTGTGTAGTTGACAAAGGTACAGTTATTCACAATAACTTATCAGAGAAAAAAAAAACAACTAAGAACAAGGAATTATGAAGTCAGCTTCCTGTACCACCTCGTCCCAGGTAGTTAAGTATGGTCTTACTTCCATTCCAAATTCATGTTCCACTGGTCTTCCATTCCTGACTTCATTCCTGTTCTTGCTTTCTCTCGTAAAACCCTCCAATTTAACTACTTCTTTCGTTTCGTTTCTGATAATGACAGTATCATGATTTTTTTGTTTTCTATCTTGTGCTTTTGGGTTGCAAATCTTTTATCTCTGCATCAGCTCATTCTGACCTCGTCAGAACCTTGCTGCACTATTAGCCTTCCAGTACAAAGTAGTGCAAAGTGGGACTCTTCCTTTTGAATAGAAGGTTCACGTAGTTCAATGATTCCATCATCATTCTCCCCGAAGGGAAGAAACCTAGAAACCAGCAGATCACTCCATAAAAGACCACTGCTTAAACTGAAACTGCATTTGTCATTTCTTCACATCAGCTGTACACAGCCACCTGCTTGTCAGTGTCTGGGGCAGCAGTTGTGAACCAGCAACCAACCAGGGCAGGCATCAGGAAGAAAACAGGCAAGTACCCCAGAGCAATGTCAGTAAAAACAGAACTGCTAAGGAACCCAACTGCATTTGCATCCAGCATTTGCCTCTGCTAGAAAGATTTGAAATAGGAAGCTATTTCTGCTCCATTACTTTTAGAAATAAAACTTCTAAAAGGGACATGACCTTTAAGGATTTCTTACAAGGAACTGTAGAGCTCAAGCTCATTTACAACTCAGGACTAAGTCTTTATAGTGGTATGGCAGTAACTCCACACATAAAAACATCAAAAATACTTCATTTCTACAGCATTAATCATACTTTCTGCTAGCCTTGAAACACAGCATTCTTTCATCCAAAACAGCATCCCCAAAGTAATACTACATATTTTAACTTTGCTGCTATGATGAGAATAGCAATTACTGACTATGCACATACTTTCCATTTATTTAGTCAAAATTACTCACTCTTTTTAAAGCCTTTTTTTTACTGATTTAGATGACAGCAAATATGTAAATGAGAAGTTTCCACAGCATAATATTTACTTCTCATATAAGTTAAATCACCCATTATGTTTATCTGAATTGCAACACTCTCCCATCATGATATATTAATATCTCACTAGACCCTCATTCTTTTCTTCATTACCTGAAATAATTTTTCAATTACTGCTTCACTGTGCAGTGCATAATGTCTAGGATTAAAGCATCATTAATTAACACTGGGGAGAGAGAAAAAAATTCAATAAAAAGCCCAAAATAATTAAATAATTAAAATAAAGATTCAAGTTACCTCAGAGGAATCACATCTAAAAAAAGGCTGACATACGATATTCTAAAGGAATATAAACAATGTAAATAAAACACTGACACAATTTTGTTCTCCCAGACGCATCTAAGAAAGGAGACACCTAGACATTGGGTGGTAAACACTGTAACACCATCAGAATTACAGCTCAGTCCTAGTCTACAAGGTTCAGTCCCATCACTCTGAACTCTTTAATCTGTATAAACACAACTAATTGCTCCTCAGAAACACTAGCTCTGTCGAGCACAGTGACAGTGAACTGGTGGTGCCTGAAAGCACCCGTCTCACTGCACATAAACACAACAGCAACCCAGTGCAGCAGTACGCTTTCTGTCTATTCTACGTATTTAATTTATTTTTAACCCATCTAACACATGCTAGATCACACAAATACAAATCTATGGAAAAATGAAGCTATCTAAGTTTTAAAAGCTTTAATTTTCCAACAGGAGCTGATGTAAACCACATTTTGAATCACTGAAAATATGATTTACTGAAGGTACAGGAAAATATTCTGAGCAACAGTATCAAAAAATATTAAAAGTTGTAGGTCATCTCTGGTTTGTATTTAGATGCAGGATATTTTGCATAACATCTTTCTCTGGGTAGCTACAACAACAGTAACCCCTTGACTTATATAGCAACAAAACAGCTACCAGAGCACACGTCAGACAGACAACTTTTTAATGTGTTATATTCTAATGTTAACTGAAACAAAGGCTATCAAAACCCATTTTAAAATATCTAAGAGTTGTCACATGAACATGAGACCCAATAGGCTGCTAATATTGGCCTGATAATCACAAAGAATAAGAAATTGTGAATTCTAGATGACAGTGGCAATTTTTTCTCTGTGTGATCAATATGAATATAGACCCACAAAATATATTCTTCCAACTATTAAGAGAAGGTGCATCTGACTCTGAACTAAGACAATGAAGTATCGAGCTCTTCAGTGGCTTCATGGATAAATTGCTGTTGTACTGAAGGTCAGGTAGCTCTCTAGGAGGGGAGTTGGCTTAGTGGTAGTTTTCTAAACTGCCTGCAGGCAGGCAGGTACTGGAGACACATGACTTTAGGAGAGCACCTTAATGGCCATTTCTTACGGCAGCAGCTGAGGAAGCAGCCACCATTCCCAACAGGGTTTCTGCAGCCCTACAGTTCTAGGAATTGGGCCAGGTGGACTGAGGTTTTCCTTCATGTTTGAATGCTAAAACCAGCCTGGAGATTTTTGGCAGTCACACCCAACTATATAAAGGCAACTTGAAGCAGCCAGAGGCAAAAAAAAAAAAAGTAGGCTGCTGGAAAGTCAAGGGCAGAGGAAGAAAGGCATGGTAAAACATCCCTGAGAGAAAGCAGGAGAGCAGGGGCACTTTCTGAAACAAAGGACTAGGAACTGCAAGCCAAGAAATAATCTGCTGTCGTTTGATCCCAACCATGTTTAGATAAGCAGTTCTATAGGTATTGTCTGTGAATAAGGAACTGCTTTTATGTGTCTTCCCACATGGAAATTTCTTCTCTTAGGAGAAACAATCTGTAAAACTCTAAACAAGTAATGAAGCTCTTTGGCTATTAATAGCCTGCATTCATGAAGTACCAGTTGTCATCAAGAATACTCAGTGTACCAGTCACTCCCAGAGTAACAGACCCATCGTAAAATATCCAGCAAGTGGTTGTGTGATTAGTATAGGACAGTGAAACATAAATCTACATTTGGCTAAAAATAAATAGGGAAAAAAAATATGACCAAACTTGCTATGGACACCAGAAATCTCTACATTTCTGTTTTAGAATATGTTCTTCCTAAGCACCCATATAAATGGCCAACAATCTATATGTTCTAATGTATTTAGATAATTTATTTAAAAAGTGTAATGTGACTTGCCATTGCACTTGCAGTAGACGCAACACAGAATTCACATTGAGAGGTCATGTTAGCACTTTTTTCAGGAAAACTCTTCTATTCAAAAGATATAATTCATTCATTCTAATAATTCAGATTTTTTAGGGACTACTCACTAGCAGTGCAACTAACCAAAACTTTCTTTTCCCACAAACACTGCCCAACCTTCCCTTCTGTGCCTTTATTGAGCTCTAAAACAACGACCTCATCACAAAAATCCTTGTTTGCTGGACATCTTTATAGCCTCTGCATCATGCAATGTTTGGAGTGTCTGGAACTGTTCTTGCAAATTGCAGTGTTATCTTGCATTTAGATAAATTGTGTGAGTCTTTTGTATTCTTGGGGAACCACATTCCTCTGGTCAAACAAAACAAGATTCATCACTTCCAGTTACATTGACCAGCAGAGTTCTACCCATTAAAAAATATCCTTCCACCCCAAAAGATAATCAGTAGGACTAACCTGAGAAGAAAAGCTGATGTTATTCAAAAATATTAACAGGAATCTGTGCTAAAATTAAAAGGAACACAACAACCCAGAGGTCCAGTATAGTTGCCAACATTTTTCTCTTTTGTGTGTCCTCTAGAGAAAGACTTAAAATGGAACCAGGGAACCAACATAATAGCATGAACTGAAGTTTCTTTCATCTAGAATGACCCAAAATGCCTTTCTGGAAAAAAAAAATGAGGAGGGGGGAAGAACTTGTCTTCCCACACTACTGCTAAATCTCTGGCTTAAAAATCCATGCAAATCTAATGCAATGAAGAAATGTGATGAAAATGAAATTAATGTACTTTTGTACATTTGAGGATTTGGAAGAATCCCCCTTTCTTTTGAACATATAAAATGAAAAGATCCACAACACCCAGAAGGCTGTGAATAATTATTTTTACTAACAGGACTGCCAGAAATTTTTAAACACTTACTAAGCACAAGATTTCAAGATTAAAAAAAAATTAACTTTTAAGTTTTTTTCCCCAGATTCCTTTCCTCAACAGACTTCACATAAAGAACTTATTTCAATTTTCCCCTCTATTAAAAATAAATGACATTAATAAAGCCAAAGAGGAGGCATTTCTATTCATCTAAATTCTGCAAGGAAGCATATTTATGCAGATGGATTTGGCAGTGAACAGTACAAATCATTCAGAAGTGTGGCTGCAGCGCCTCAGGTTTGGCCTTCCTTGTGAAGTAAACAATAAACTCGATTCTGCTCTGTTAACTTACTGACTGCATAGGTGCCACTCAACAGCATATTCTCACAGGTGATACAAAATACATGTTCATCTTATTTCTTGCGAACTTTCAGTAACTGAAGCTCTGTGTCAGTGGCAAATGCAGGCTACAGAACAGAACTCAGAATTATTTATAATGAAAGCCAACAGAGAGCTCAAATTCTTCTGTTGTTTGCACTGAAGTAATCCTAAAGTAACTTGATTTCTAGAACAAAACTGAGTTTTGATCGAATTTTGGCTAAAATACTCCAGGAGTTGTGCTAACAATTAACTGTAAAAGAGTGAAATGGTCTTTTTTGCGTTGTGGGCTAAGCTATACTCTTCCAAGGAGGAAGCATTTCACTGTTTATGAACTACAGCATTCCTGAGAAGGAACAACATTTCTATCTGGTTTGCTCTTCTCTCCTGCTGATCAGAAAATATTTCTATCAACTTCTGATCTCTAGAACACATTGATGTGGACTGCAAAATCCCCAACCACCAAGTCTGAATAAGAATTCAAGTATTTTTAACATTTATAAAACCTAATCTCAGTCCTGTTACGCAGTAGCCAAGATGGAGGTATAACAAAACCAGAAACTCATCCTGGGTGCTAAGTGCCTGTAATCTCATATTCACACAATGAGCTTTCTTGCTATAAGGAAAAGCAGAGAGAGCCCATGGTCAATGCGTGTTACAAACTCTTTCTGATACAATGAGGTTTGTAATCTATTAACAGTCTTACCGACCCTGCCTGAAAAGGTTTAATAGGCTGTCTGTTTGCTAAGAGAAGTCACCACATTTACACCCTTACTCCCTAATTTAGCCAAGTTAAGCCGTGTGTTTTCTTTGGTTATAAATGTAAAAGCCCCAGTATCTAGTTGGTCTATACAGCAAGACAGGCAGAACTCTGCCAGTAGATAGCTGCCAAAGAATTTAAGTAAAAAGTGTTGTCCATATTCAAGAATAACCCATGAAATACCTTCACTATACAATGAAATGTACTTGAAGCACTTTTAAGGCAATTATTCACCTGAGTAAACCAGGTGAAAGTACTGGCACTGTCATCTGGATTTCAATTCCAAGTTTACTCTACAAAAAAAACCACTACTCTGGTTTTTTAAATCAGTTTGTGAGGTGTATAAATAAGCACCCTTGAAAGAATGATGAAGTTCTCATGACAGTCTGAAATAGCCTGGGGAGACTGTTCAATATGTCACTGTGCTAAGGAAGTGCTGTACTTTTGTGAAATGCTTTAATACAGCGATATTGACAGGACCAGGAGAGGCTAAGGTAAATAAATATTGTCTCCCTTTTGAGAAAGCTCTTTGCTTCACACTATCTTCATCCTTAATAAATGCTCAGACTCGCTTTATGAGTTACACTTTTTTCACAAAATAAGGATTATTTTAATCACTTCAATGAAATACACCATGACACCTCCAGGGAGGTAGAAAGGTGTTCAGGCACTATTGGGTCAGGCATCAACAAGCAGCTGCAGAACATCTGCATGTTAGTTTTAAAGACCAAAGTCTTACATAATCTTTATATATCCGAAGAACAGGATAAGCCAAGAAATGGTGATTTTTCTACCTAGCAGATTTTTCTGTATTATTTCTGTATTTGCCTACGTGGGAAATGGTAGTAAAAGAAGAAAATAATTTAAAATCAACTAGAATAAAGCTATTCCACTTAATATCCTTCAGTTTTTAGAAGATATTATAATTTCACAGAACAGGCTGTTACTTTTTGTTTATATTTAGAGCTACACGTCTTTCAAGATCTTGTACTGAGCAACAATCTAAAATAAATTAATACACTCAGCAAGAGATGAAAGAGAACAAAAATAATGAAGAGGCAACATGGTGTAATACTTGTTATAAAATAAAGAGTTTGTGAGATCAGAGGGAGGAAAAAAAATCAGTGTAACTAAAGGTTTAGGTGAGATTTGGGGTGACACGATACCTGTCCTCAATTGTTTTTTCTCAACAGACGTGCAGCACCAGTACATAATGCATGCTTAAGACAAGCAACCTGTGTAATTGGAGATTACCAATTACCAAGCCTTAGCTCTGACAATAACTCCTCATTCCACCACTCCTTGGTAAAGCTGATTAAATAGGTAGCATCTTAAGGGACTACTGCATAAATACTAACTTCATTTTGTATTGTAGAATATATAAAAATACAAATTAAAATACCTAAACCCTGTGTAGGAAATACCATTAAATAATCTAATATATGGCAACCATTAAGAATTTCATGTAAGAAATCTCCAAAATTACACAACAAAATTGCACATACTCCTTCCTCCTCCTACCTCAGTAAAATAAGAGCAAATATTACAGCCAACTTTGCATATACAATTCTACGTTTCGATTCTGAACCCTGACTCTTAAAATCAGGGTTAATTGCTATCTTGAGCTGTGAGTAGAGGATCTAAATTAACTGTTATTGGTTTTGGCTGTACTCCTTCACTGTTTATTCCCAAGACACCATGGCAGTATGTAGTTGACCATCAGGGGACAAGGCCAAAAGCTGATAAAAGAGAAGCTTTTGTAAATCTTAGGTAGAGTGGCTCCTACAGTTGCTATGGTGATACAGCAAATCAAACATGACTGCAACACAGACCAACAGGAAGTTCTGCAGGGACTGTAGGTCAGTAGTGCCCACATCATCGCTGTCTCCATTGCAGCGCCGTTAGATGGACCAATACAGGACCAAAGCACAACTTCTTTTTGGTACAGACCTTTACAGACACTTAATATCCCTTCATCTTGTCTCATCTATGTGTACTCATGCCAAGTGCAAAGTTACTGATTTCTGTTCCTTTTTGGCAATGAGGTTGGCTTAGAAATACACCTCTGGAAAATGCTTCAGTTTTCACCATATTACCTATTGCTGTACTAACATTATTTCCTTCCCATGTTTTACATCACAAATTATGTCAGAATAATAATGAATCAAATCAAAACACAGAATGACAGTGTTTATCTGATGTGAACATGCTCTGAGAGTGAAATTAGACTTGCTAAAATGCACATGCATAAAACTCTCATCATTTATATACACCATTTATTATTCTTAAAGTAAGCACGTAGTATGAACAAAGAATAGTTCAGCACAAAATGAAACCATGCTGACCTGCTATAAGTTCAGTGTAAAACAAAAATTAGCTTTTACATGTTTTGGGAATTTGTATCATTATTTAAGCTGTATTGATATTTTTCTAATTTGTCTTATCCTTCATCAAGCTTTTCTTGATGGTTTTCCCACAATTGTTAACAGAACTTCACAATTTCCAATTATCTGTGAGATTTTTTACCCATTTGCTCCATGTACCAGGACATGCTTAGCTATGGCCCCTCTTCCTAAGCAATTTCTGCTTAAAACATGGCTACTTTCATCCATTTCCTCCCTGGATAAAATAAGTCTGTGAAACAAAATCATTTAAAGCATATTACCTGTTAAATTGCAGTCATTGGTATGTAAACATGTATTGGTCTTCTTAAGGTTGCTCAGGTAGAACCTTAGCACTTTCTAACAACCACAACTGGATTGATAAGAATTTGATGATCTTGTAACCTACTGATGAAAACTCTCATTTAAATTACAGTCTTATTGACCTTTCTTCCTTCACCCTAGTAAAAGCCAAACACATAAATGGGGGGAAGGAAATGAAGTAACACAAATTATACAGAGATGTCTTAAAACCGTTTTCATCAGTACTTCAGTTAAATACCCCCAAACAATCATTCACAGTGGTTTTTATGTTAACATCTTTAATCATTTTGCACATGCAGAATAGTTTCTATGACATTTTGATTTCTGTATTTTGTTAAAAACAGCAACAAGACAAAAAAAAAAGAAAAAGTATTTCAGTTAGCATTATCATAAAATATTGATTTTAATTTAAACAAAAAATAAGCAACCTGACTGGCAATCAAAACATTAAGACTAAGAATAACACTGTAAACGAAAACTTATTTTATCCTGCAATTCTTCTAAATAATGTTTGTTTATAGCAATAAAAATAAGCATTACAATGTGCTTGATAACAACTTTTTAGGATGATTAAGTAAACCTAGTGCTATTTTATCTTTCAAAAGAGATCAGACTTGCAAAGAAATACTCATTAGTAATTTGAAAACCATGTTATGCTACACTTGCATTTAATAAGGTAACAATTTACATTTATGCAGTACCTTTCATCCCAAAGCAATTTACAATTTACAGCTAGAGATTATCACTTCATCTCCAGTGGAACTCAGCAACTCTGAAGTGTTGCTCTGTAGTATAAAGCACAAATTCTGGTAAGTACCAATAAATATAAGGTTTCAGTTGAATAACTGTGACTCTTATATTTATGCCTCCAATTAAATCAAACAAAAATATTAAATTATTTTTCTGAAGTTGCCTTGGCCTTTTTACCTAACATCCACTTGCAAAATGAGAAACAGGTTCTATAAGAAGCAGAAAACCATTTGCCCCTTATTATCTAAAACAAATATTTCCAGCAATATTGCTGGTCCTGCAAGGATTCTGAAAGTGCCATCTAAGGTATGGTTAGAACTTCTTCCTGAACTGCTTCCAATGAAAACAGTGTTTAGGAGTAGCTTGAGATCAGGAATCACATTTAGAAACAGCTCTAAAGTATAAGTTGTATACTTCCATTTTCTGTGAATTTACTCTCCGGAATGCACATTTTCACCTTATAACCTGCATCAACAAAGATGAAAAATGGCTCCTTTAAAAAACAAAGAAACGAAAAAATCCCATTGAAAAACCCCAAGAAGTTATATGATTCAAAATGCAATGGTTTACGGTAAAAACACCGGCTAGCTTCCTATAAGGTTAAAAAAAAAATCAGTTCTGGTTTTCTAAGAAAATTTGGCATGAGGGTAACTATGACTGAAATTCAGGCTTTCCTATACAGAAAAACAAGGACACGTGAATGAAACGGACAGAAAATGTAAAACACTGCTAAAAATGAAATCACTTCTTGTCCAATCAGCCCGTGGAACCAGCTGCCATGAGGTAGGGTGGCAAACAAAACACGAGCTTAAAGCTTCAGATACCAGTGGATCATTCCATCCTCAGCATGCAAGACAAAGTCTTTTGACAAATAAGCGTTCAACACTGGGATGTAACATCAGGACCTGACCTTGCCACCACACATTTAAGTTGCCTAATGCAATTCTATGTAAACTTTCAAAACACGTTAAGATAAGCAATTTTTAGGATTAGTTATCTCCTCTGGAGACAAGAGAACTGCAGAAGGGAAAGCAGAGTTTACAAAAACCGACATAAAATTCCATTCCAATTCCAGGATCAAATTTTGATTCTTGCCCTGGGGCCTCCAGAGGGCTGTAGATCAGTTGACCTTCTACCAGAGGGCAGAGACTGAAGGCACTGCAACAAGAGGCAGCTCTCTGAGAACCTGTTGGTGACAGAACCAGAGAGATCACTGACCTGATTGATTTCACTTCACAGGATACATAAAAGTCCTACAAGAAGTGGCCATATTGTCATTTCCATGTTTTAAATTAATAGAAAGAATAAGTAAAGCACTAATTGATCATCTACTGTGAAAAGATCTGGAGAAATACTTAAAGCAGCAATGTGAATACCCTGTCAGAATAAATTATGAAACATGCATTTCCATATGTATCTCAGAGTGAATACTTCATGCAGTCTGACAGGGCCATTTTGAATTGATCACATCCAGTTCTTCTTGGACACTCATGCATAAACACTTGCTACAACAACATTAATGAGCAATGACATAAAGAATTTTGGTCTAACCAAACGGACTCCAACTGAACAGTTGCATGCTTAAATCCTTAAAATCCTTCCCCATCTCCCTTAAGCAAATAAGGGTGTTTTTTCTTTAAAAGTGAAAAAAATTGATCATATAGTTGTCATTTAGTACATTTTTTTCAGCAAACCCTCTTGATAGAAGTGCATTATAATAAACAGAATCATAATAAGGGTACACTGGAGCCATGTGTCTCCTCACAGATTGCAACCACCTCCCCTCTTGTTCCATACCAGGCTAGTTATTCTCAAAAATTTGGAAGAACTAAAATTGGTGCAGAGTTCTAGTAAATCAGTCTAGGCAGACAAATCTCTCACAGTTTTCACTTAATTTCTTTTCTGCAACTGTCAGCTTTCTGACCCCAGACAATCTCTTCTAAAGGCTCTATATTCTACCAAGTGGGTTCAGAAAAAAAAACCAAACAAACCAAAAAGCAGAAGCTTAAACCAAAATTTCTTAGTAATTTCTAAATAATACTTTCTAAGAGATTCATAGCTTGCAACAGATCCTTAATATCTGGATATTGAAACAATATTATTTTGGTTACATATAATCAGGAATCTAAAGGGTCAAGTGACCTTACAGTACACTCTATGCTGCCCTCCTCCAATCTTTCACTCACAGAGCCAAATTTTGGACTGTATCACAGGAGCTGTAGAAGCCTGTTACAAATTGTGTGTTCCTATCCACACACATCTTTGGTCACCTGTACCACTTGGAAGTTTCAGGAGACAGTATGTAAAACATAAGGAGGTCAATTATCCGCCACCTGGCTTGTAGTAGGAAAGTCAAAAATATTTCAGGTCTAATTGATGCAAAAATCTGTGGAGTGCTGAAGGTATTCCAGTAGAATACAATCCAGGATGTCATTATCCATAACAAGCATTATAAGCAATAGATAATCATTAGATAATCATCACTGCTGCAATCTGTCTTCTGAAGCACCAGAACACACTCTGTGCCAATTTAAAGAGTAAAAGAAAGCCCCTTCTTACAGCCATCATGTGAAGTTCTCACTTCAATTATACACTCTGGATTGCCAGGCAAACGTAGTAAAAGCTAGGCCAAGGTCCCACGTAGGTTAATGCCCACTGGGACATCAACTTGGTTGCTTGTTCTTAATATTAGCAACTACTACTACTTAACATTAGAACTGCTGCTTCTTCTACTACCTTAATTTAGTACAATCATCAAGAATAAAGCTACGTCAGATCTACAGTTTAATCTGAACAGCCCAGGCTAAAGTTGTTCTTAATTTGTATTTCTTTCTAGGTTGTAGGTTAAAGGCCAAACGAAATTCAAGCCAAATACTAGTCAAAACATCTTTATTTTTTTCTTCCTCAATCTGAAAATAACACTTAACTGTTAGTTTGGTGTTTCTGTCAAACAGGAATAGAAAATTCTGATTACCACTTATTACAAGAGTTTGACTAAAACTGACATGTCTTAGTGGACCCCACTTAGCACAGAAATTGTTTACTTCTGCTAGAATTTGCAGAGCAGCATTATACTGATTCTTTTATCTTGATTTTTCTCCCTTGACGTGAACACCAGCACACACAACATAAATTTTTGCCTCTGCATACACAGTTCTGCAGACCCTGTGATATCCTGCTGAGCTCAAACATCTGCCTTAAAGAAATTTAAATTAAAAGGTGACAGAAGGCTGGACCTTTAATTCTTCTTATTGCATGGAGAAATATAAATAAGCCCCACCAACCTGCTGTTTCACACATTGCCCTCCCTTTTGGTGCTCACTGCACGAGTGTCCGTGTGTTTCACGTGGATTTGCAGGAGTGCACAGAGGACTGTTGTTGCCCATTCCCTCTGCTTCCTTGCCACAGTTTGTGCAGCTCAAGCCACCCCCAAAGCACTGCAGTGTCACAGCTACCTCCCAAGCTACTCAGTCAGGTGTGTAAAATACAAACACTTAGGGAGAAGCTGCTGCACCTGTTGGGAATGTGAAGGACACCAGACCCCAGCAGATGAAGACCAAAGCTGTTACTGAAGTCACACACGGTGGGGGGACACTGCACACTCCTTGTGGACCTTTCCATTTTTAAATTATACATTTCCCACAGAGCACTGTATCAGGATTTCTGAACCAGCTAACAGACCATTAATAGCTTGAACACAGACACCTTAAGAAAGAACTGAGCTAAACCAAGAATTTATCCTACAAAATCTACTTAACAACCTGCATGAAATTAAAGGTCTTTAAAAAGTAACCATTCATGTAATGTCTTGTACTGTGCTTAATCAGATAATAAGCAAATAAAAATGGTCTATTATGTAAATTCCCTTCACTTGAACATGACAGGTTGCTTTTCCTTTGCATATGACACCACCAAGTGGCCTAATGCTCTTATTTTTTCTGTTCAATATGTTTCCTCTAGAGACATCACAACACAAAACAAAATTTAATTAAAAAGATGAATTGCTACTGCTAAAATTAACTGGAGTATCATCTGAGAGATTCAGCTAGATGTTTTTACTAAACTTTCCTATATTATATCTTACAAGTGCAAATTTAATGTAAGTACAAAGTTCATCACTTTTTTTCCTCTTACAGCAACTTAAAACTTACTAGGAAAAGCTTTCTCTCCACTTTTATTTGGGCAATACACAGATCTAATGAAGCAGTGTGATATGTCTGCTACGAGTGTAGGTATTTTCAGACACTTCATTAAATTTAACACAAAAGAAAAGTAATTAAAATACATGCTGTGGGGAAAAAAATAGTTTAGGACTTTAATTAAAGTCTGTCCAAGTATGTGAATCAAGGAAATTCAGAACTGGCTGGTAATATCTTAATTGAACAAGCAAATCTTGCATGTATTTAAAATGAGCAGAACTATGCACATGAGAAAGGGCTAAAAAATTAGCAAATATAATTTGGTTACATCTCAAAAAATTATTAGGTTGGACCCATCAGTCCCAACTAGAGTTCAAACTTTTCATTATCAATGTCCAGTCTTATGCTGCTACCACACGGTGTGGCTTTATCTGGAAATCTGCTCCATATCTTGACAACACTTAGTTGACCATTTAGACAAAATTGCGCTAGAATTTTTATGTTAAAATAATGCACTCCTTACTTTACTGAGAGGCTCGTATTAACAGTTAAATACCCCTCCAAGACTGAGGGAAACACTTCTTTCAATACAATTGCAGCACATGTCAAGCAAAGCTCTGGATCTTTTTGGTTCAGGCACTGCAGAAAGCCAGTAGCCAGGTTGTGTGCTGCAGTCACAGGGATTTGAGCTGGACACACACAGAAGTAGGGCCACTGCCCTGCTATGTGTCTGCAAGCACATGACAATCAAAAGGAAGCTCCTGTTCTTCATTTGTTCCAGGAACTTCACTCCCTGATAGCTGCTGCCCTAAACAGCTTAGAGCAAGCTTGAAGTAGAGGAATGCAACTACGAAGTAAAGAACACAATGGGATGTAGATCTCAACTATCCCCACTCAGGTATACAAGTGTGATTTCTGTTTAGAAATCACTAAACAGAAAGAAAGAGGGAGAGGGAATGAAGAACAAGGAAGCAGGGCTGGAACAAATCCTACAGGACAGTACTCTGCACTGGAAAATGGCCTCCCTCTGCCAGTAACATCTCTCCTCCCCAAGGAAATTACCTGCTGCAATTGCTAAAACAGGCTTCAGTTCTGTTCTGACTTGCTCGTTGTTCAGGTTTCTCCCTTCTTTTGCTCCTAATCCTCCACTTGACTAGGGAAAAGAAGGGATGATGGGTAAATCCCATGTGTCTGTCGATCTCCACTCGTGAGGATCCAGTTGAATCCTGTTCAATTTTCCCAACCCGTGCAGCAATAGCAGCCAAGAACCAGGTCATAAATATTTAAATTTCATGCAATTTCATGCATGTCTAGCAAAAATTTTGCTATTTTAGTTCAGAGGTGTGCAACAAGTATTTCTTCAGGTGCACAAAATCACTTCAAAAGAGAGTTATTAAAAGAGATGCCTGCATAATTTGGGCAAGATAACAGGAAAGACCTGTATTTACAAAACACAGACTTGTACAAATATACACACACAGATTTAAGAGCGTGATCTGTAAGACTGTGCTATGGACAAAAAGACAATCATCCTTATGACTGAATTAAAATCTTAATATAAAGTTTATTACAGTCATAAGGATCTTGGGGTAGAAACAGCCTATTATCATGAGTAAATGAATTAGACACTTCAGTGCTAAATTTTAAAAGAGAGAAAATGCATTGTAAACATGAGACTGTCTATTCAAACTAAGGGAAAAAATTCCATCTGCCCACACATTTTGTGAGGACATGCACATGGAAAATTACAATGTCCCTTTAATACTCACAGAATCAAGAGAACAGTCACATTGATCACATCTTTCAGCTAGTGAGTAATTGATTTAAAAGTCATATTAATAACATTGTTGTTATTGTGCTTATTGTGTCCTTCTCTGCTGGGTGTTTGGGAGGAAAAAACAAAAAACAACCACGACAAATTTTAAAAATTACATTATTTGATGTCTATTTAAATCAATATACACTAATATGATCTTATGCTTTCCACAGGTCTCAATCAAAGTTCTTTGTGATATGGAAAAATGTACATGTGAAAACACTTGGACATCCTGGAAGAGTTCAAGGCCAGGCTGGATGGAGCTCTGAGCAACCTGTTCTACCGAAGGGTGTCCCTGTCCATGGCAGAGAGTTTGGAACTAAATGGTCTTTAAAGTCCTTTCCAACCCAAACCATTTTATGACTCTATGATCTATTTTCAAATATTTTCTCTGTTACTCTTAGTGACTAACAGTGATAGCAACACGCATTATTGTCTCTCACTCTTCAATACTACTTGCTTTAGAAATGTAACAGTGATTAAGACGAGGAACATGGCCCTCAGAAAATATGCAATGAATTTAAATTATTAATCCTCCACATTCAACCAAAAAGAATGAGACCTTGCCTTTCTAACTTCAGACGGTGATAAAACTCTTCATAGGCTTACAAATGGCATTTGAGACATGATGCCCAAACAGGGTACGAGGGGTTTGGAGAGGGAGGAAATACTGATCTACTAGTTGGAAAGCAGAGCTAGAGACAAGGATGGCAAACCCAGTGTGTATTCTAGGTATGTGTGTGAGGGCTACCCATTCAGCAGTATCCTTCTCTGGTCCAGAGGGTGCTACTGAAGGACACACCTAGAAAGGGCAGCTCTCAACAGTGGCCAGATCTCACATTACTTGCTTGTGTACAACTCTCTCAGATTTTATTAAAATCAGTACAAGATTAATCAGGAAATTTCAGAATAACAATTGAACAAATGGTCTTGCCATATGACATTTAAAAGAAAAAAAAGCTTAGAAAGTCTGCCAATCTTCTTGTGGGAACAGAGGATATAGCAACATTTTTTTCATTCTATAAAACATGTCCTTTAAATATTTACTAGTCTTGTATTTTCTGCATGTGGCCACATCCCAAGCAAAAGCCCTCTACCTCTCATTAAAGTATGCTTGAGAACATTCACTGCATATGTAATAAGAGTATTAAAGGATCCAGATGTGAATTAGAAAAACAACTGCATCTATTACAGCTGAATTTCAAACTACTGGAGTAAGATCAAGCAGGAAAGCTGTGGTTTATTCCAGAGCACCACCCACACAATTCTCTGAGTAGAATACCAAATGACAGTAAATGTAACCAGCAAAATGCAAAACAAAGCTGTCACATTTAATAACGGTCCCAGTGATTGAATGGACAAGAGACAAGAGATTTTCTCAATCTTCGCAAGCTCTCAAAATAAACCTTTTATCGATGTACAGCCACATATATAATAAATTTCTAATTAACAAAATTTTTTTCTTTTTGGCTATAAAACGTCATGTATGATTCAACAACCTTGAAGAATACTTACAAGACTATTGTGTGGGAATAAATTAAAGCTTTTCTTTTGGAATAGAAGCAATATATTTTTGCACTCCTAAATTCAGAGAAGTGAAATTTCAAGATGTATTACAGAAGAGGTGTTGGCAGAAAACAATACCACCACAGTGTTGAAACAGCAACGACTGCAGCTTAGGCAATAACAACAAATACACTATTAACTTTGAAAGACTGTGCAATCAATGTTGCATTTAATTTTGAAAACCAGTTGCTTTCTTTGGAAAGTTCTGCCAGGCAAGGGAAATGGGAAACTTCCAACATTTCTAGGAGGTCAGAATTTCTAAGTTATTTTTAACCTGTAGTGGACAATATATACATTTTCCTTATCTTTTTAGCTTGATTATAAAGTATCTTCCTTCAAAACTAATGAGCAAATCTGGGCACTCAGTCTGCAAGGCTGAGCCCGCCTCAGCCTGTGCAGGACAGGCACAACCATCACTGCTGAGTCGGGCTGAGTCCTCGGCTAGTGGAGTCATCGTCTCCGGAGGTGTTTAAGGAAAGACTGGACGAGGCACTCAGTGCTACGGTCTATTTGACACGGTGGTGATCGGTCACAGCTTGGACTCGATGATCTCAGAGCCCTTTTCCAACCTCATTGATTCCGTGAATCCTGTTGAAGTCTCTGAAACTCTGCCCTGCTCCAGAGACCCCAGGGTGGGGATGAGAAGAATACGGATGCAGGCACAGCCCACCTCGGGCTGGGAGCAAGGGGCACCTCCAAGGCAGCAGGAAGGAGCTGCTGGTGGCTGCGTGAGGGGAGAGGGCACGGGAGGCTGAGGGCAGGCGCAAGACAGGGGAGATTCAGATTAGGTATCAGAAAAAACAAATTCACTGTTCGGGTGGCCAGGCGTTGAACAGGCTGCCCAGGGACGCACGTGGTGGAATCACCATCCCTGGAGGTGTTTAAGAGGCGCGTGGATATGGCACTGGGTGATGAGGTTTGGTGGTTTAGGAGTTACAGTGGCAGCGCTGGGAGGACGGTGGGACTTGGTGATCTTAAAGGTCTCTTCCAAGCCTGAACATTCTACGATTCTGTAGGACACTGTGAGGGCTCTGNTGGTGGTTTATACAGTGGCAGCGCTGGGAGGACGGTGGGACTTGGTGATCTTAAAGGTCTCTTCCAAGCCTGAACATTCTACGATTCTGTAGGACACTGTGAGGGCTCTGGAGAGGCAGCGCTGCCCGAGGAGCGTAGGGGGCTGCTCGCAAGGGAAAATGCCTCGAGCTCGCTGCTCACAGGCGCTGAGCGGATCAGGGATCGCGGATCAGGGATCGTGGATCGCGGATCAGGGATCGCGGATCCCGACGCTGCCCCGGCCCTGGCGCCACGCACCCGGCCAACACTGCGCCTGCGCCGGGCCTCCAGCACGCCAGGGGGCGCTGCGCGGCCGCCATCGCCTCCTCCGGGGCCGCGCGAGGCCGGGGCCGGGCTCCGCCGCAACAGCGCGGCCTCACCCGGGCGGGCCGGGCCGGGGCCATGGGGAAGAAGCACAAGAAGCACAAGTCGGACAAACATCCCTACGAGGGTGGGTCCCTACGAGGGTGGGCGAACAGAGGCCGCCGGACAGCGCGGCCCCAAGCGAGCGCGGGCCCTCAAGCCCCCAGCGGAGCCCGCCCCGCCCCGCCGGGCCCATGGCCGGGGCGATTTGAACACTCCGGGCTGAGGCTGCGGGCAGCGGGGCCCGCGCCCCGCCGGCAGGCCCGGGCTGGGGAGATGGGCGTTGGGTTCGGCTCTGTGCGGGGGAGAAGCAGCTGCCGGGTCTGGAAATGAGGAAATGGTGCTGTGACAGCCTTTGGAAGAAGCCAAAGGCAGCGGAGGTATCGCGCGGGATTACTGGGGACGGGAGTGTGTTTTCTGCAGTACTCACGGCTTGTTTCTCTGCTGGTTTAAGAATATGTAGAAAAGCCACTGAAGCTGGTGCTAAAAGTTGGAGGAAATGAAGTTGCTGAACTCTCCACTGGAAATGCAGGACTTGATTCCAGCCTCTACGAAGACAAATCTGAACATGAAAAACACAAGGACAGAAAAAGGAAAAAGAGAAAGAAAGGAGAAAAACAAGTTCCTGGGGAAGAAAAGGAAAAGAGAAAGAGAAAAGTTAAGGTATGCCTTCATGTTTACTGCATTTTAGCAAAAAAAAATGTTTTGACTTTCTCTAGATTTCACATCAAAAGGTGAGCAGATATGACTGTAACTTGTATCCTTAAACTGGCATACATTCAGACTTGGTGTATGAGTCGTTCCTGTCCCTCTTTTAAAGGACACACATCAGACAGCTGTTGCATTTTCTAAAAAACTAATTCAGTGATATATTGCATTGTATAGCTGAATTGTAATTGTAATTACAGAGCCATACGTTGTAATTGTAATATGTTGTAATGGCTGAATTACTTCAGTGTCCAGCAGATGGAGACAGTACATAAAGAATAAAAGAATTTTAAACACAAACTGTTATTTTTTAAACTCTGTGAGGTTGTTTGGAAAAATCCAGGGAGCATTATTTACAGTAATCATGCTGGGTTTGCAAGTGCTCTTAAATTTCTCTAAAAATCTTTCTAGGAAGATAAAAAGAAACGAGATCGAGACCATGGAGACAGTGAGGGAGAGCAGGAAATGAAATGTCACACCCCCATCAGAATGGAATTGTCACCAGAGAAACCACTGACGAGCACTTTATCAAAGCAGGAAGGTAGGGGAGAAAAATAAATTCATTTTGCTAATTCATGTTTTCTTTAATTGACTCATGTTCTATTGTTCTTTGTTTCTATAGCAAGTGACTTGACATTTTTTTCCATCTCAGTATTCTTCTCATACAAAAATTTGAAATTAGATTGCTGTTCACTTCTTTTGCAGAGGGGTATTTGGTACTTGTGTCAGAGCGAGCAGAATATGAAGTAAAGGCAATGAGAAAAATAGATCCCCTCTATGTCTTGTGGGCTTTGCCACTGTATTCTTTTGTTTATGTTTAATTCTTGAGGTACATCAGTTTTGGTTAGTTGATTTCTAATATCTTGGAAGTTTAATATCTCTTGCAGTCAGTTCTGTCTCACACCCTTTCTCTTCCCACTTCTTTTTGACCTAGAGGTGGAGCAGACACCACTTCAGGAAGCTCTGAATCAACTCATGAGACAGCTGCAGAGGTAAATGTCTGTGCTACACACTTGTAGAGCTATGAAATGAAAATAACATACAGTAAGGGAAGAGCCAAGTGAAAATATTATTGCTAAATATATTGCTAAGAGGGCTCTTTTAGGAATTCAAGTACTAGTTTAAGAATGTGTACTTAGAACTATTACTCAGCTTAGGCTTCCTGTAAATACTGCCAGTTTCAAGTTTATAGTACTTTCAAGAAGTTTTCAAATCCAGGACAATTTTCCAGTAATGTAATGCTTTCTTTATAAGAACCTTTTGAAAGGAAGGTGCAGGAGTTTTTAATCAACTTGCCATAGCTTCTTTTACCTTGAATTCTCCTATTTTAGCATTATTTACTGTAAAAAGGAACTATGCACTTGAAAACCTCAACCATGTTCTCTAACTGTCTTATTAACCAAACATCTTTTGACTAAAACAATCAAGTTTGCAGTTCTTTCAAATAGTCTCTTATTTAAGATAGTCTTTCTTAACTTTAAGAATACGTATGTCTTTTCAAGAGTGGTTGAAAGATTTTTCTCTTTAGCTGTCTCACCAGATTAAACTTGAAACTTTATTTGCAAGTTTTCTCATAACCTTACGTTTTCAAAACCTAGGTGTCAGTTCCAAGAAACTTAAACTAAACTATCAAAAAGTACCTGTGTTAGGTTTGGCCCCCTTTCCATGCATACAGAAAGAAGCATCGCGTTTGGATTTGAACCCTGTCGCTCAGCTGGAAGCTACTGTGCAGGTGTCCCACAGGAGCTGCAGGATGTCTGCACCGTCTGCTTCTGGATGTATAGCAAAGTGCTTTTCACAGCTCTGTAACAACTTGGTAATTTAGAGTAGAAATCCATAATTTATAAGTAAGTCTCTGGAAAAAGGCCTGATATGCCAAGGGTTTCACCAGTCTGTCCAATAGGCACACTGGCACAGGAGCCAGAGGAGCCAGTCTCATGCTACACAGTTTAGTAAAAAGCAAAAAAAAGCAGTGGAGGAGAAATTCTGGCCAGCTTATCAATGAAGCCTCTGATCCTAAGGAGAAAACATGAACCAGCTGTGTTTGATTTTTATGTTGGTAGAAGTACCCAGTAACCTCTCTGTATGTGAGAGATTAAAAGTCTTAGGAAATTTAAATGTAAAAAAACTATTAATATTATGCAACCTGAAAATCAACATAATCATAAATGTATACATTCTGTCACAACTTTTAGTACAAGCTTTCCCTTCTGATAATTTCAGGGTAAGCAATGAATGACAAGAAAGCATTCTTATGACATTTATTCCTTTTATTTTTTAATTAATTATAATATAAAACCCCTTAATTAAATTCAGAAACCTTTAAAAAAGGTTTGGGGTTTTAGTCATCATTTTGGGAACAGGAATAGTTATCAAAATATAGAAATAACTTCTAAAATACATTTGTAGCGCTTTTTTGGTATATGGGTTTGCATGTGAGATCTTTTCAACCTTGAAGGTGAAAGATTATGCTGACACAAACCATTTCTAGCTTTATGGTTCTGATTCCTTTTTCAGCTTAGTTCTTTCCCTTCTATTTAATTCCAAACTCAGTATGTTCTTTGTTATAAATTGAAACATAAAAAACTGTCTTTCATTTCTTAACAGAAAGGATCCAAGTTCTTTCTTTTCATTTCCTGTGACTGACTTTATTGCCCCTGGCTATTCCATGATCATTAAAAACCCAATGGATTTTAGTACCATGAAAGAGAAGATAAAGAACAATGGATACCAGTCCATAGAAGAATTAAAGGTAATGCTTTGAATTTTGTTTTGACTACAGAGATGTATTATGCTCAATTGACTTGAAGTCTAGTATTTTATGAGAATATGAAGATGCTAAAAAGAACCAGTACTTCTGCCTCGAGAAATGTTTCTTGTTGAATTTTTGTGGGCAAGTAAGTTCTGAAAGTTAAAGAGAAAACACTTCTGGTCTGTAAATCTGCATTTCAAAAAGATGCAGATGGTTTCAGGTTTTGAGCAGGATTGCATGGAACCTGTCAGTTTGTCCTTCAGACTGTCATTTTAGATCTTTACTTAAGAATTAAAATGTTAACATTTCTGTCAGACTGCTGTTCTGTTTTGTTTATGTATTGCCTCTCAAAAACCAAGGAGTGGTGAATTTATTGGCATTGCCTGTCTATTAGTTCTTCCAGGCTAATCCAGTCATGTAGATTAACAAGTGAAGGTATGACAGGCTTGGTCCTGTTGACAGCAACCACTTAGCCTGGTGCTGTACTGTGTCTAGTGGATTCAAGGGCCTGTTTTGAAAGCCCCCTAAAGCTTTTAAAAGATGTGGGGCCTGGTTTTGTTTTGTTTTCTTCATCAGAAATAGTCTCTAGTACTTTACTGGGCTAGAACTTCTTGTGTAATTAACAGTTAGGTAGTTGTTAGTTAATAATATTGGTTGTATTTTCTTGCACATGCTTTAGATCTCCAAAACTTAAGAACACTCCCTGTTGTTACAGCTGGTTTTGGTTAGTTTTCAATTTTAACTTCGTAAATAAATGAGAATGTGATAAAACATACCTACCTGTAGAGGCTCTGTGGTGAAGTGCAGTTTCCAGCTCAGCTGAAATTCAAAGAAGCATACATTTCTTCATTGTAACTAAAACTTTGGCATATTCTTTGTAATAATTTAACTTTGAACTGCAGCTTTTCATTGTCTTTTTTATGTTGCTACACTTCGTTTTTGTTTTAATGACTGATTGGTCAGGAGGTGGGTAGTTGTAGCTAAGAGGGCTTCCCTTAAAACTGTAATAACTACAAACAGTACTGCACACTTAAGAATACTGTCAGGATGTTTATTGGGCTCATAGATTCAAGTCTTAAAACTAAGTTACATCCTTACTCCTGCTTACATTTTAATAGATTTCTTAAATTCATTCATTAAAAGTATTCTTTAAAGGTTTTTCCCCAAACCTCAAGACACCGCATTTGCAACAAGGATATTAGTATAGTACAATAAAATTAACTTTCATTCCAAAATTATTAATGTTTGTACAGGACAACTTCAAACTGATGTGTACTAATGCAATGACTTACAACAAACCAGACACCATTTACTACAAAGCTGCAAAAAAACTGCTGCACTCAGGGATGAAGATTCTTAGCCAGGTAACAAAATATACAAACCAAAATATTGAAAAGTAATGCTACTTCTATTTCTGATCCCTCTTTATTCCCTTTTACAGGGATCTCATAAAAGTTAATAAAATCTTGCTTGATATTTGTCCAATGCTTGTATATTGGAATTTAAATAGTACGTTATTTTAGTACTGCTACGAGATCAGTCATTGCAGAAATAGTTACATTTAGTATTTCATTTTCTAGACTGTTTATATTTGCTAGTATAGGAAAGAACTGAAATGAAATCAACTTCTATGGGTAGGTTACAAAAAGATGCGTTGAAGAAGCAAATAAAAGGATTTTGATGTTATTTAGGAGAGAATTCAGAGCCTGAAACAAAGTATAGAATTCATGGCTGACCTGCAGAAGACAAGGAAGCAGAAGGACAAGACAGAACTGCAGCAAACCGGGGAAGATGAAAATGGTCCTGGAAAAGACAGAGGAGAACCTATGGATGGTGACATCAAAGCATTCAAAACACCTAACAAAGAACACAAAAAGTGAAGTATTATCTGAGTAACAGTTATAGACTACACCCTTTAAATGCTACTGAAACAAGACAACCAGTGGATGTGGGTTTCTCTCTTTCTGCTACTGCTTATATACTAAGACATTTTCATCTCAAGAGATCAATACTTACATAAAGCATCCTGATATACTTAAATATATTTTAGTGTCCCTTTCACAGAACTAGTATAGTTTTGGAGAAAGCTCACAAATGTGAGCTTTTAAACATTTTGGTACAAAAAGTTAAATAGCCAATTTTGGTTACTTTTTTTTTTCCTTTAGTTACAGAGTAGTTGTGTTTAGAACATGCAACTACCTAGCTGCAGAAAGTGTACTTCTTGAAATAGCTTTTCATATCTAGATGATACAAAGATACAAAAGATACAAAGATAGTAAATATTTAGGTAGGTAAATATTGGGTACTAAAATTAAGAGTATCTAATATACCAAAATAATTGTGTGGGAGACCTTTACAGTTACTAAAATAAAAAGCATTTGCTGATGTAAACCTTTGTCATGTGCCTTCCCCAGCTGTATTAAATACAGTTATATTAAATGGCACTTTTTTTTCTTGTGAGTTGTTTTGTCTACAAAACCAGTTTGCAGAGTTGGCTAAAACAATTTCGTCATGGTGTTCTCTAGTGTTATTTAGCCAGTTGGTGTTAAAGCTGGTCTCTAAATTGTGTGTGTATTATTCACAGGAAGGACAAAGACCTGCTTGAAGACAAATTACGAAGCAATAGCTTGGAAAGGGAACAAGAACAGATTGATCAGATTGTTAGAGAATCTGGAGGCAAATTAACAAGGAGACTTGCAAACAGCCAGGTAAATCTTTGTGGGTTTGGTAGTTCCTTTGACTTTTTCATAAACCAGGCTTCTTTAGCATTCTTACACCGGGTGAAACTCCACATATGCTTTTACCACAGCTTACACCATTTTACACTATTGATCATCTACGTAACATCATAAGGTTGAAAAAAAGGCACCAATTGAATGCATGCTGAATGTCATCAGCAGAGCTAGTTGAGCTTAAATTTTCAGAAACTTTCAATAAAGTAATAGAAAAGGATGAACTGTAGGAAGTTTAAGAAAATAAATTTGACCTGCAAAAATCTCATAGTTCCTGAACAGACACTTATCTGATCAAAGGTTATTAACATTACAGAAGAAGGAATTCAATTTGATAATACTACGTCCATTTCATTTTCTACATTTTTTATCTCTTGGCCTCTGTAGAAACATTGGTTTTTATCATAATAGCTTTTTTCCTTGTGCCTATACCCATAATAAACTTATCTAATGAAAATAAAAATTTAGAGCAGCACTCACTTCGGTGTTTCTGAAAGGACTGATTTCCTTTCTGATTCCTGTGGATAGGACAGTTTCAGTAAATGTTTTCATTAGTTTAAGGACCAAGAATTTTAACTACTATGTAAATTAAAGCAGTCTGTTCTTATTTCAGTGTGAATTTGAAAGAAGGAAACCAGATGGTACGACGACTCTGGGCCTTCTTAATCCAGTTGACCTTGCTGCAGGAGGTGAGTTGGCGTGGTTCAGGTAACAAACCACTTCCACCTACCTGGTCTAGCTGCATCTTTGCAGGGGCAGATGAGCAAATCCTGGCCAAGAACTGAATACCTCTGTCCAGTCTAATAAACATCTGGATTGAAAAAGCTGCAGCGGAGGGATCATGTAGGTGGGCCTCAGTTGTGGCTGTTAGGAGCAGCTGGAGGGAGCCCTCGGTGTCTGTTGCTTCTCTAATTTGTGTCAGCTGTTTGTGGAAGCTGCAAAAGAAAGCTTTTTGCTACTGGGAAAGAGATTACCTGCCATGTGCTTGGACACATTTAATTTCTGGGATCCCCTTAAGTCTGGTCCGTGTACAGAGAGCAGTGTCTACGACCCAGAAGTTCACAGATGTTTCAGAATTGGGAACTGTCTGGGTCCCAGATCATTTAGTATGAAGCATTTGGAGAGGAAAACACGGTTTGAGAGTCATGTCTTGTTTATTCTGAGCTTTAGCTATGAGTATTAAATGAGTAGACATCTTGCTATGCCTTTTCAGTTCCTATATTTTGATATATCCTATTGTAGAGCCAGGTTACTGCCCTGTGAAGCTGGGTATGACAGCAGGAAGGCTTCAGTCAGGAGTTAATACCTTACAAGGGTTCAAAGAAGATAAGAGAAACAAGGTTACTCCAGGTAAGTGGCGATTTTTTTTTTAAATACAAATCCTTTTCCTTATATAAACAAAATATGTTGATCTTGTTACAAGCACACAAATTTGGAACTAAAGATTTTTAAAGAAAAAACTCATTATTACATGTGTTTGTGCCCACGGCTGGGGGTTGGAACTAGATGATCTTTCAGGTCCCTTACACCTCAAACCATTCTGTGACTCTATGTAGCTATCACATAGCTAAACAGCACCTCACAAAGTCCAGCTTAATTTACACATACAGCCATTCAGAAGAGAAACTACCAGATAGACAAAGGTGTTTGGTAGCTTTGAAAGAGCATGGCAAGACCCTGAGAACCTGTTTGCAGTGTCAGACTGTTCATATTGCTAAAGCACACAGTGCTGTTAATAACATATTTGCAAATACAAATGCATTTGATTCAAATGTTACTAAAAGATGTTACATTGTGAACAGATGGTGTTCTGTGAAAGCTTGTTTTCACCTTAAGAAATACATTCACAGAAGTTTCTTTTTAGGGGTTGTTTTACAGCCCCTTCTCATTTCTATCTGATTCATGCAAACCACAGGCAGTAATTAATACTGTTGTTAATCATTAGTGACATACTTGAATTACGGACCCTTCAGTTCCTATGCACCAACATATGATTCAACGTTTGCCAACATAAGCAAAGAAGATTCTGACTTAATCTACTCAACATATGGGGAAGACTCTAATCAAGGATCTTCCAGGTAATCCAGCAACCAGGATGCATAGTACAGCTTACATGGGCAGAAGCAATTATGTGCAACTCTGCAGGATGGGCTGTCTTTGCTGTGGAATGATGGCACTGCTGTCTTTATAGCTCAAAGGGTTTTGTTTGTTTATAAAACAATACTTTAATAAAAGAACCTGCCTCTAAAGTGGAATTAGCCAAAATGGAAGAATTTTGATGCAACTGAGTCCTAAGAACACGCTGTCTAAAACTTAGATGTATTTATACCAAACTGAAGGACTCACGGTCAAAGCCAGAAAAATGTCAAGTAGTATGAATGTTTATACAAACTGGATTTTTTTAGCATTAATTACTGCCTTGAATGAGATACGCTTTGTAAAAGTAATTAATTCTTATTGGTTAGTTATTCTTGATTACAAAAGCTTCAAAGCCCTTTTGTTTTATGAGAATTACACAGTAGCCTGCACAGTGGTATAAATTCATATGAAATGGAGGAATACTTTAGAACAGCGTAAATGTGAAGTGCCTGTGCAAGTTTCCTTTCATGTTGGTGCAACTGCCTGTGGCAGTACACTTTTCCAAGTTTTTCAGTTTTCCATTCTGGATGGATTCCTCAGCTACCAGAGGCATGGATGATTAAACTAAAGTCATTTAAATCAAATCCTGTGCTACTTTTTGTGTTTTCTGTACATAGCAGTTTGACTTTAGGTAACTTTTTTACATTAAATGTTTGGTATGAAGGTAGTTACCGTAACTATCTTTATTCTTTTAGTATTCAAGATTTTTTCATGAAATCCCAGGATTATCCTCTCTTAATGGCAGATAGTTTGCTTGATGTTCTAACTAAAGGAGGACATTCTAGAGCTCTCAGAGAACTTGAAATGGTAAGAGTGGATTTGTGTGCTGTCTAGTCCTTGATTTTACCACACAAGCTCAAAAGCAAGAGAAAGATCATGCTGATCCTATTGATGGGCTTCCTTTTAATTGGTAAAATTAGGAAGTGAAGACTGGTCTTTGTCTCCGGTGGCAGGATTTTCTGGAAAGGAATTATTCTATTGTTAATAAGTGAAACGTGAATATTAACAACATATTGTAGATAGAGATACAGTCATGGATTCTTTGTCCATTATTCCATTCCCATTATCACTAACTCCTGTTCCATTTAGTAAGAAAAGACCAATAAGCAGTTGTTTGGAAATGAGGTCAATCATTGACAGGCTTTCTTCTTTTCCGTGAAAAGTTTATCACGTTTCTAGCAGCCTCTGTTTAGCTCAGGAGAATTACTAAGTAGCTTTTCCCTTTACTTGATGCAGTGCTTTTAAACTTGAATATGTGCTATGTAAAAATACCAAACAGTGACTCTTCAAATTTTTAGGAGGTTCCAGTCCTGTCTATGCTAAACATAACTGGAATCAAAGGAGCTCATTTAACAACTTTAACTGATAATCCAAGAATTAGCTGAGGATCTCTACAGAACAGTTCCTGTCAACTAAAAGTCTTGCTTTGAGCTTCAAATCAATGCAAACTATTGAAATAAACAGATTGACCCATTACAAATGGGTCGAGCATTACCTAAATTCATTAGAAATAGTTCATGGACCAAAGATCACCTTTTTGCCTCACTTCAGATCTTTCCTTAGCATTACACATTTAGCTATTTTCTAGTACCCAGTAGTGGCACTGATTGGCAGGGTTCAGCCACTTACTCTTGCAGTATTAAGAGAAATACAGTTACATAAAGAAATAGAAAACATTTCAGCCTCTAATAACCACCTTTTTTTTACTTCCTTACACCCCAGTAAATAGTCTGTGATGTGACATCACGTGTGAACTTGGTAAAGATAAATAAAACCTGTGCTGGAACAATGTATTTTAGTGAACATTAATATCCCAAGAAAGACCATAAAAAATCCTGCATTGTAGCTTGCTTTACAGAGGAAGCACATTATGACATTGCGTATTTACCTCCCGTTAAAAATACTGCATTTTGTCAGATACTACTTTGAACTTAAAAAGAGTAACCACCTTTAAAAATCCTTTCTCTGTTCAGCCATTGGAGGAAGCTGAAGGCCCACATGAAAGAAACGATACAATGAAAGATGTAAAGGTAAAATTTGTCTGTATTACTTAACTATTCTATCCAATCTGTCCAAGCCCACAGACATAAAACTGCCTACAACTTCAAGGTCTGTACAGCCACACTGAGACTTTGACAAGCTGTAAATACACACTGTTACTCATGAAAATGTTCCTTTGTAGGCCCTGCGAGAGTAAGATTCTTAAGTAAGTCTTAACGATATGTTAAGAGAACTGGAAGAAAATGCTTATGTATTTTGGTTTGTGATGGTTGGGAGCTATAGTTTCGTTTCTGTCTTAATCTGGTTTGGTTTAACATGAACGTGTAACGTGCTACAGTATGTAGCAGTCTTTGAGAAGTTGTTACTTTGTCACCCTGTAGACAATACATTATAGCTCTCAAACCATTCCACGCAAACTTTGCTCAAGTAGACAAAGCAGTTCCAGGGCAAGGGCCGCTTTCCTGAAGCATCTCTTCAGCTGCAGCCAGTGCCCAGATTCCTTTTGAATTTTGGCCTCAGATCTTCAATAAAATCTGCCTTAGGTGAGCTCAAGGAATTCTTGCATTGGTTTTTGATTGGCATGTTGGTCTTAAGTTACTACATAATATGTGTATGTCCCCAGTGCTTTTGGCAGATACCAGAATATGAAATAGAATAGTAAAGTGAATAACTGTAGAACAGCAAGTTTCTCAGGGTGTCTTTACAGCTTTCCCTCTGTATCTTCTGTAGCAGACTAAACTTGTGTTCTGATCTTCCCCAGCCAAGTTTGTTATTTCAAGGCTGAGATAAGTATTATCTGAATTATTAGTTGCTACTTTTCTTTTTTTTTCAGATTATGGAAATTGATATTGCTGCCAGGTTGGAGGCTGCTAATAGTGACAGACTTACAGCACTAAAAGCAGTTACAAATTTTGGCATGCCTATAGAAGAGTTTGATTCTGAGGGTGAGTCTTCATGGTAGTCATACTTCTGATTTATGTCTGTAACTGTTTCAGTTTCTCAGTACCTTACTACATATTTTACATCATAATGTAAATAAATACATTCTCTTTCTAGTCAGGACTTTCTTTTCTCTTTAAACAGAGGCTGAAATCTTCCAGAGGAAACTTGATGAAACAACAAAGCTGCTTAGAGAACTCCAGGATGCTCAAAACGAACGACTGAGCACAAAACCACCCCCTAATATGATTTGTCTTCTGGGTCCATCTTACAGAGAAATGCACTTGGGTAAATGTACTTATTCTGCTAATTCTTGCAGAACTGATCAAGTCCCAACTTGTATCAACATTCTTTAGTTATTTGAGCAAAGCTTCTTGTCTCACAGGTCAGTTAACCAGCTTGTGTTAGTGGCAACCCTCTAACCTTGTGTGCACAGAGTGTCTGTTTTGCAAGTAAAATTGACTTGTGCAACACCAACTACAGCATTCATGGTCTCAACCAGGTCAATGTGATAAGATAAATTCCCTGTTATTGAAAAAATATGACCAAATTGGTATTATACCAAGTCTAAACCAGATCAAATACTACCTTTCTGAAGTTTCACTACTTAGAGCTTCCTTCTTGAAGGAAAACCACAGTTGTAGCAACAAGAACAGTCTCTAGTTTGTATGCAAAGCTCAGTACTGAATCCCCAAATTCAGCTATTACTGACACCAGTGCTGTGTGGCTGCCACCAGCCATCTCCCAGCTGCTGTGAGTGTGGCCCAAGTTTCATTTACTTACTCTTTAACTCCTGGTACTTCTTGATGGCAGCAAGTCTTGGTCAGCAGCTGTTGCATTCCTCCTGTTCTTCTTAGTCAATCTCTTTTGGTTCCCAGGATGTCTTTCAGGGCTGCACGCAGCACGACACACTGCAGAAACATTATTTAACATAGTTCCCATTGTACTTAAATAATTCAACTGTTTGCAGGGTGATTCAGGCATTTTGTGTCTCTATTTCACCTATAAACACATGCTCTTATCTTTTCCAGCGGAGAGAGTAACCAATAACCTGAAAGAACTTGCACAACAAGTGACTCCAGGTGATATTGTTAGCACATACGGGATCCGGAAAGCAATGGGAATCTCGGTTCCTTTACCTGATACTGAAGACAGCTGGGTGGATTTGACAGAGGGTGAGTATACAAAAACATACTGTAGCATCTGTTCAATTGAAATAAAAACACATCTGCACATCCTTAGATTGGCTTGTGCTAGAACTTACAGTAGCGTAGTTCCAGTTTCTCGTTCTTCTCCTTTTAAAATTGTGTTTCAAATGGAAAGTTGCTGTCTTTGGTCTCAATCCAAAATTAATCTTTTGGGTGGGTGGAACTTTGATTCAACTACTTTACAATCCGTCTTACAGCACTGCCAAATTTTAAAGCTTGGCAATTCATTTAATTTTAGTTTTTCTATTTAGCATGAAGTTGCAAGAGTTAAAATTCCTCCCTTGCTGAAATGAGAACATTGTGATTCCTTTTTCTCCAGGCTTTTGGCTGTGCTTGCCTCTTGCTTAGTTTGGCCAGCTGTCATGCTTTGTAAGTTGACAGCATGAGTTCAACTCACCTCATCCAGCCAAAAATAATGGCTATTCTTGCTGAGTTAGGGAGTCTGGTCAGTGGAGTCTCAGTGCCAGACCCAGACCGCCCCTGTGTAGCACATGCATGGCAAAAGTGTACCCAGAGTTGGGGTAAGACAGGGAAGAATTTCCTCTCAAAAAATGTAATTCACACAACAAATTTACTTTATCTGTGGTTTATTAAAATATTCATTAAATAACATTTTAACTGAAGGACAAAGATTAATTTAGGAACTTATTCATATTTGCAAGGAGACTGCTCAAGAAATTTCAATTTCAAAGTTGTTGAGCATTTTCTTTGTCATAGCACTGTACCAGAGAGGCTGTGTAACGGAACCAACTGAAACACAGGATTTTCTGGGCTGTTGCAAAACATACAGCTAACACAGGGCTATCTGCACAAGTAGCAAAGGAGCTGAGGTGTGCTCTGCTGTGTATGCATGTCTTTCACTCGAGCATTCTTTGTGGTCAGTGACCTGGTATCTGTTGTAAACTTTCAGACTTTGAAGAGCCTAAAAGGACCATGACCATCCCTGAAAACGAGTGTGGTGCAGTTACAGGCTGAAGTTTCTGTTCAGTTTACAGCTGTTTGTTTGATTCTGTTTAAGAACCAGGTAAATGTCCTTCAGGTGCATTCACCATCGTGTATATTGTGTGTTAAACTACTTTTGTTTATTAAATTTTGGTACTGATGGCTTTTGAAGGGTTTGTATTAGAGTTACTTCTGCTACATAAATGCACTAAATTATTCTTTTTGCATTTTGTATTATTTTTAAGCGCCTCCGCAGCATTTAGGTTTTCCTAGGTTATCAAGTGTCTGGAAAAGTCAAAGCATAGTGAAAATGTGCCTGTATATGGTGCAGGGACTCAGCCAAAAGTTTCTGAAAGCAATGTATAGACTCTGTCTCTTGAGTCTGCTTATTGCAAACATCAGTAGTACCTGAACACGCAACTTCCCCTTTTTAAAATTACTGTGCAACTCGTGAACATGAGGAAGAGAAATAAACTTTTTATATAAAACCAATGTAGTGTGATGAATTAACAAAAGCTCAGCATTGTGGAAGTTCAAATGTAGATTACTTTTCTCTTAAGAGAAACCTCAGCATCTGCTCACAGTATCCTAAAATCAGACCATGACCAAAAGAGAGACTAATAAACCCACCTGCTGTCAGCAAGCCAAAATACATCATGAGTGTAGTACAGTCGAGTCTGAGACTCTCAGGCAGACAGTTCTTCATATTATGTGGAGGTGTTACCAGACACTGTCAGGATAATGACTGGACACTTGCTTATCAGAAAGGAGCATGTATTTAGAAGCCTCCTCCCAATAAAAGGCACATCCCTGTTGAGCAGAGCGTCAGACCAAGCAGACCAATGCCCAGCTCTCAGGCACAGACAACTGAGCACCATTGCAGTGTTACAGGTGGAGCCAGGGCTCATCCAAATAGGCTTTTCCTTGTGCTCCTCACTCACTCTCACACCATCACACAGTGCTACACGTAGCTTCTACCCCAGGCATCCGTAATTGTTTTTAAATGTTACTTCTCCTTACCCCATGATTCCAGTATAACCTTGAACTCAAGAGGAATGACATGTTCCAAAAGTGTTCCAATTCTACCTGCTCAGCCATCACTGCTGTGTGCAGTGGCAGGGAACTGAACTAAGGTAACTTAGAGGCCAAGCAGCACTGGGAATTCCACCTCCTACCCCCAGTCTTATGGCCAACATCATCCTTGCACTCCCTTCCTTCCTCCCTCCTCTAAAAACAGCTGCAGAATCATTTATGCGTTTTTGAACCTTCACAATTATTAAAATACACTCCAGAAAATTTTAACTGTCAACTTGGATTTCTCCCCAGTAGTTTCAGTTGTCCCAGAAGAGTTCTTAATAGTCACCACTGGAATTTTTTCAGTTCTAGGTAATTGCAGATGAAATATTACTCCAGGGAATTAATTTTCCCATTAATATACAAGTCATTTTCTTGCTACAAGAAAAAGACAAGATGCATGGCAGCTGTGCCAGCCAAATCCTTACTGGCTCCCTCCATAGCATCATCACTCACCTTTGGACAGTGCAGGAGGTGGCAGCCAATGACAGGACACCCAGTACTGACATTTCTCAGCAGCTGTTGAACATATGGATGTCACTCTACGCATTTGCTGCTGGCAACATTTTTTAAAAAGATTAATACTGAGTTTAGTTTATGAGTGAAAACAGTCCCATTAACTCTAGAGGGCTATAAGAAGTATGTCTCCTTATCATGGGAATCTTCATCAAAATAATTGCGAAACCAGACATGTTTCAGGAAGTTTTTTATTTCATGGTAAAAACAAAAGTTTGTTCTTTAGAACAGATTCCTAGTTCCAGATGTTATTAGCTCTTCAAATTAGATACAGTGCCATTTTATCCATTTAAGAAAAAAAATGCTATAAAGGAAGATTTTTCTATCAAGATTGTTTTCTCCATGTTAAGTTTCACAGTTCATTCTTGGAAGGACTGCTGAAAACAATTATTTATATACAGTTGCTTTTTAAATTAAACTTTTTTTGTGGTTGAATATAGCTCTCATACAGTTCCAGTTCTGGTGAGAAATTAGTCATCCTCTTTTTCATTACACACAGTTTCTGACTTCCTTAAGAAGGCTGTGCACAGCACACCAAGAGAGCAGTCCTTTTAAACCTGCAACGAAACCCGACTCCTTCCCCTTTGAGAGCTACAGCTCTTCCTGCCCCTTCTGCAAATGAGGCTGACTGGAAGTTACACCCAAACAAGTTACCAGCCTGGCAGGCAAAGTCATGTAAACAAAAGCATTTCAAAATGCTGTTAGAGACAGCAAATTCTATTTCATAGATAACTTAACATCTACAGTCTACTCCACCTGTGAACAGGAGCACTTCAGAGCCAGCTCTATTTATAGGCATAGTGCACTTTTCAAAACAGATTCATGAGACAAATGGTCACTTTACCTAACGTGACATCAAAGACTGCTGAAAGGAGCCTTTGACACATGCATGGTCCCTATAAAACAATAAATATCTCAAAACAAATGCTTGTTGAGCACCTGTAACTACAAATACACAACATACAAGAGTAGCAGAAGCTGTTGGAAAGTTGATTTAACTACATCACTGATTTGCACTAACAAAACAGCAAGTATGACACTTCCTTCTTCAGCAGAGCCCATGTGTGAACTAGACAACTAGACAACCTCAAACTAAGGTTTTCTAACATTCTGTTTTCTGTTGGAGATCTACTACACACATAGATTTGATCTACAAAATTGACAAAGGCTAGAAGCACAATTTTTAATCCACAGCTGGACAATATTTAGATTTGTTCCTGTCTTGAAACATAGTCACTTCATCTAAAGAAATTACACAGTAATTAGAAAGTGGCAGTGATGCACAGGACTGCTTGTTAAACACTTGTCCAGGATGGGTTAGTGCTAAACCCAGAAACATTAGGAAATGCTACTCTGTTTGTAGAAGGGTAAGACTTAACCACACAGGTGTTGTACTGCTGATCACTGTGCTGTCCAGCCCTACTACATGTGGTGTATGGGGGAAGGGGGGGATCCATCCTTGGGTAATAGACGTAATTGGGCACAAGGTGTTAGACTTACAAAATACTGTCATCTCCACCAACAGAAAACAGATTAAGAGATTGCAGTCAATAGAAGAATGCCAATTTAGAAATTAGCAAAAGCCACTAACAGCTTAAAAATTTTACAAATTAAACTAACTTACACCAAGTCCATGATGATCTTATGAATGCTGGACTCATACTTCCAATATTGGGCTCTGCTGAAACATTTCCATTATTAATACATTTTTTCCATACATCCTTTTGTAACCTTCACAACCAGTTTGTTTCATAAACTGCATTGCCTTTGAATGGTATAGAAACCAGCCAGTAGCTAGTCAAATTGTAGAAATAAGAACAGAAAAAAAACCCCAAACCCCACCACAGACACAGTTCTGTTTACACAGTGTCTGCTACTGTTTCTAATACTATCCTAGCAATTCTGTTCTTCAGTTTCCCAGCAATTCAGAACAGATTATTTTTTCTTCCCTAAGTGCCCTCAAGAACACAGCACACAGTTCCTGCTGGAGTCAGCAACACCAGTTGCTGTCAGAGCCTGTGCCTGAGCACCCAGACAAACTGCAGTGCCCCACACTCCTCACCATCACATGGGTGTTTTGAAATTTAAAGTCAAAAATTTTAAGAATTATGTGACTGAACAAAATGCACATGCAGATACCAAATACAGAGAAATACAAAGGAGAATATGCAATATAATGTAAACACGCTGAACTGGATGAAAGTTATTTCTGAACAGCTCTTGGTCATGAAAACATCTGCATAACACAAGGCACTGCTGTGGGGGAGGCGAGGATGGTGAAATGACCCGATCCTGTGCAATTCGGGTTTTTTCCCAGAGGAACTCAGCACAGCTATCATGTGATACATTTGCGTTTGCTTGCGTTCCTCTTCCCGTTATTCAGCTGTCTTCTGCTGTGCAGTCTGTTCAGCATTAAAAGCAGGTTGTGCAGGGCCCACAGTATCACTGCACATGTCTGGACAAACAATACTGTAAGCAGGTGTGTGTCAACGAGGCCATGGAATGTTTTAACATGGTCTTGAGTTCCACAGTGCATCCACACGTGTTGTCACTGGAGCCGTTCAGACTCCCACAGTGCAGGTGAGGAAAGGGACTAACTGAAAATGCTTCATGGCAATTCCAGGTAAATCCTCAAATTACTTCAGGAAAAAGTAGTATTTTTCAGACTGATAGTCATTCTAGGAACTTTTCAGAATTATTAAAAAAAAAAATTCTCTTCTTTTGAGATGTAGAAGAGATAGGAACAGTATATACATGTTTTTTAGTATAAAGTCCTTCACATAAGGAGGGAAATTCTACATCTTCACAGAAGGGAGCCAGTTCTAAGTCTATTTTGATTAACTTCATCATAGCCTCAGTTCAGTCCCATGCCTTGGAATTTGGCTGTCTCAGTGCAAACAAAGTAAGTCCTCAGTTCTCCCTTGCCTTTGACATTAATGAGTCCCCTACATTCACACGAGTATCCCAACTCCTGTAGTATTTTGCTCGTTTCTTCTGTGACCTGTGTGTGAAAGGAATTAGAAACTTGTGACATTCTTCTGATTATTCACATTAAAACAAAATTCCACGACCAATTAGCAATAATTCCGTAGACATTCCAAGGCTCATACATTTACCTGGATTTTCCCAAGTTCCCCCGTACTCTCCATTCGGCTCGCGACATTAACGGTGTTGCCCCAAATATCATACTGAGGTTTCCGGGCACCAATCACCCCAGCAATCACAGGGCCATGATTGATTCCTGCGTAAACAAAAGCAGCTGTGATTACTGGAGTAGAAAGTGACGTGACACCCAGCTTCATTGCTAGCTGTAGCTTCAGGGGTAAAAAACAACCCAAAACGTTACTCTGCGACACATTCCTAGCAACCAGTATTAGTACTGTTCTATAAATATTAGTGCTGAGGCTCAGGAGATGTGAAGTGATTCACTCATTGTAAAACGGGCAGTCTGAGGAAACGTTAGGGCACAGTTCATGCCAAAGCAAAATTCTTCCTCTTCTATATAGAAATAAACATTTTATAATGACAATACTGTCTTCAGTCAACAGTCACTAGCAGGGTACTTCACTCTTCAGCCGTATCTTTCATTTCCTCCAATTTCATCTACCTTGCAGTCTTCCTACTCCCTCCAGTGATGAGAAAAACCCAGACCAGACAATAGTACCTTTGGCTATTCAGCACTTGGACGTACCTCATCCTACCTCAGTTCTCACTTTACCCAGCTATGAAGTCCACATTCTCCACAACCAGAACTCACCCACACGTAGGCGGAAATTGTTAAAGGAATGTCGGTTGATGCCATCCAGTTTACTCATCAAGGCAATTCCATATTCCACCATAATCCCAATGTGAGCGTGCTGTCTTTCCCTGTCCTGTGCAAGTCAAAACACATATTGATGACCCACTTACAGCAATGGAAGACTGTGTCAGGCTACTATTCCAAAGCAGTGCTAGTAGTGACTGGAGTGTTTATAAGGATGGGACCATTCATCCTGGTAAATGCAGAATTGCACAGTGCAATAAACATGCAAAATAGGTTTTCAAAACTACATTAAATTCAACTGGGATGGCTATGAGGTAGCAATTAAATTTTATAACAAATTTATGTCTATCTTTTAAGATTTCAGCTTTAATTTTACATGTTTGGGGTATACTATTACGTGCATCTTAAGGTCATACACAAACCTGCTCTTCTGAAAATGAGGCAGAGAAATTGGTGTAACAGCTTCAGAGCTAATGTGGCACTTGAGGACTCTTTCTTTGTGCCAGTTCCCAGGTATCACAAAAAGCTTACTGGGCAATTCTGAGGTGGCCTTTCCCTTGGCTCCTGTTCTTTGACTCCCCTATTACTAGAGCCCTTCTGTCTATGCATCTAGAAGTGTTAAGCTACTGGAATCAATGATGAAAGATGTTAAAAGTATGCTGGGATTGCAGAGTTAATACCTGCTCTGGAAATAAAATGAAACTGGCAGATAAATGGTGAATTCAGCAGGAGACAATACACTTTTATCATCTTTTTCCACATTTCAACAAGTCACCCTTTGTGATTTACCTTCTCTTCCATATCACATTACATTTTGTTACTTGAACACACCTCTGCACCCATAGAACACTGAAGGCAGATTTCAGAGACAACGTACCTGGTTGTTCTCCTGGCCTGGTGTAACACTGAGACCAGCTGCTGCCATGTAAGTGCTTCCAATCGTTTTTATTTTTTCAACACCACTAAATTTAGGTTTTAACAAGAGCTGTTTGGATGGAAAGAAAATAAAAACTTGAGACTTTGACACCATATTTCAATGTAGTATTTAACCAGAAATCTTATAGTGTCTACAATAAGCATTAAACATCTCTAGCAATACTATCAGTCACATGAAGGTTAGATAACAAACTACTGAGGTTTATTTTAACAGTTTTGCTCTACCTGCTCACACTAGTAATAAAAGCACTAAAGCACTGAAATAAAGTCCTTAAATTCAGGACTTTCAAACCATACTTGTAATGGATTAGATGATGTACTTGAGGATTTTGACCAGATGGGAATATATCTTTCAAGATTGCAAGGCTAAAGTCAGAATATCAGTTCTACATAAAAATGTTTTTTCCCCCCTCTAATGCTCACAGATCTAGAGAAATTTTTATTTTTCAGTAAATATGTACTCCAGTGCATTTTTGAGACAAGCTTAATTACCTCATCAAAATCAGCAATGATTTCATTTAACAGCCGCAAGCATTCCAGGCCTTCTTTATTGACATCACATTCAGTGTAAAACACCTTAAAATCTGGTACTGATGCAAACATGACACAGACACAGTCATAGGATTGATGGTACCAGTCCTGTAGGAAAAAAAAAAATATCCACACGTTGTCAGTGGTCATGTTCCACCACAGATATTCAAACCCATAACAACTGTTTGCTATCAGTAATCAAATTACAGTTTTCCTATGAAGGCAACCACATCTCTTATTTTATCAGAAACATTAACAAAGTGGATTTGCCTAAGGAAAAGCTGAGATGCCTTAAAGATATCTTAAAGATTCTCATCTACTCAGACATTGCCAATCTTCTGATGCACAGCAATACTCTGATGACATGCTGGCAGAAGGAGATTTCTTAAAAAAAAAAAGATCATTATCACTGAACTTCTCTCTGGGAGATACTATCTATTCTTCAACTAATTTCTCTATAAACTGACCTATCCTCTCTGGTAAAATATAGTCTGGAAAGAAGTAAATCCCATTTTAAATATATGCCAAACAAACCCTGATCTGAAGCCAAACTACCAATTCTGAAAACAGATTTCAGGGACTGACACTAAAAGCTTGCATTCCTTTGAGGCCATCTGGTTAACAGGTTCTTGGGTTTACAAAGGCCTTGCAATACAAGCAGGAGGCAAATATAGCAGAAGTTTGCAGTCTTCTGTGCTCTTTTTTTGCATCATGTGCGTTATATTACAGAGGCCCAATTTACTGTTGTGGTTTTGCTAGAC
>WBMZ01010039.1:0-107901 GCA_013400975.1 Atrichornis clamosus
GAGGCTGCGGGGGGCGGCGGCGGGGCCGCGGCGGCGCCGCCCGGGGCCGGGAGCCTCACGTGGTCATACCTGCGGCAGGAAAACCGGGATTACAGCTCGGCACGGCGGCTGTGGAGCACCGGAACCAAGCAAACTCAACAGCTGCTCTTTTAAAGCGCCTTTTAAAGGAAAGGTTCGAAACATCCAGTAAAACTATGGAAACGCACTCCAGCAGCACAGCAGAAAAAACCAGGGAAGTAAAGGGGCTGGTCCAGCAAAGCCATACCCAAACGCTACAGTATTTTTCATGGAAGCAAAAATATTCCCCATCTTTGTTCCTGGTCCTGTACTGAGGACCTGTATGTGCCCACAGACACATGCACCGAGCGCCCAAATTCCAGCAAAACAGCTGGAGTAAAACCACACACAGTTTGCAGCCATCACTCCACTCCATGTGGTCCCCATGAGAACCACAGCCTTCAGCCCCATTCCATGGGAGCAGCTGACTGAAGCCGTGGGAATCACTGATGTCCAAGCCCCTGTTCCCAGTTTGGCACATGGACTAGGCAAGGCAAGGAACTCTAAGGTGAGATGCAGGTTCCTCAGCCAGCAGGGAATTCCTCCAGGAAGGAGCCAGGGGCTGCCCTGGGGCACATCCCTGCTGTACCAATGCACCAACATCAACCAATCCACACCATTTCCTAGAGCATTCCTCAGGGAGTTTTCACCCGAGACTCCAGGGAAAGGTGTGGAACTGCTCAGCTTTCCCACCAACCCAGGGGGGCACGGGGAGGGCACTTTGCTCTGAGGCAGAGCTGAAAATCCCTAAAATTGTGCACTAGGATGTGCATGAGGGTGGCTGGGAGCTGCACTGGGAGCTTCCAGCCTCTCCAGTAACATGGACAGCAAACCCTGCTGCCAAAGGCCATTCCATGTGGGGCTGCAGCTCTCACTGGAAGGAGAACTGCGTGAAAAACACACGTGAAACCCAAAGATCAATTTCTACAGAGTAAAATAATCGCTGAAACCAAACCAGAGCACAACTTCACTACTGGACTCAAAAGCTGCTTTTGGCTCTGGAAAAACTCGTATTTAATAAATTATTTCATTCCCTTTGTCCTCTTTTCTTGCTCTGTGACTGCCCAGGGTGTAAAGCTGTGCACAGAGGGGGCTTACCTGCACCGGGTGCCATAGGCACACTGCCCCTTCTGGTAGTACTTGCAGATGGTGGAGGATTTGCTGGTGGACAGATCATGAGAGAACAGACACTTGCTTCCCTCCCGACACACGCCCTGCAAGTAGTACCTGTGGAGAGACATCTGGTCAGAGCAGGCACTTCTGTCAGGATGAGCACAAAGTGGGTTTGTTTTGTTTGGGGTTTTCTCACAGAATCACTGAGGTTCGAAAAGCCCTCCCAGACCATCAAGTCCAAGCTGTATCCGATCCCCACTCTGTCACCAGCCAGTTCTTCCTTGGACACCTCCAGGCATGGAGACTCCCCCACCTCCCCGGGCAGCCCGTTCCATTATCTAAACACCCTGTCAGTGGACAAAACTTCCCAGAGGAGACTTAGAAAAGCCCTTCCATCCTGACCTCGCTTGTTTTCCTAGAACCCCGCGGTGCCGGGACTCCGGGCAGCCGCCGCCTTTGCGGGACCGACGGCGGCCGGCGCTGACCGGCTCGGGGGAGGGCGCGGGGACGGGGCCAAGTGTGGCCCGGGCGGTGTCCGCGATCCTGAGCTCGGGAAGTAGGGGAAAAATGAGGGGAGGAGTGAGGGGGGTCGTGAGAGGGATATGAGAGCGGAAGGTGTGCGTCTGGATTTGAAGGGGGTTTGACGGAGGATGCGAGACAGGGATGTGAGGGGGGCTACAGGGCGGACTGTGAAGAGGGTGTGTGAGAAGGGTTGTGAGGTGGGCTTGAGAGAGAGATGTGTGTGTGGGGATTGTGAAGGGGTGTGGGGATTGTGAAGGAGTGTGTGGGGGCATTTGAAGGGGGTGTGAGTGGGATGTGAGGAGGGTGTGAGGTGGGATGTGAGGGAGTTGTGAGGGGGATGTGAGGGGGATGTGAGGGGGGTCCGGGTCCGGGCCCGGCCCGGCCGCGCTCACCTGCACGTCACCTGCTTCGTGCTCATCGTGGCGCTGCACTGCTCGCTCCGACCGGCTCCTCGCACCGCGCACGGCGGTTCCGCGGCGCGGGGGGCGTGCCCGTGGCCCCGCCCGCAGGCCGTGGCTCTGTTCCCGCCCGGACGCTTTCTGCCACCGCGCCGGGCGATGGCGGTGCTGCGCGTGCGCCACTGCCGCGCGCTCCTGTACTGCCGGCGCGCGCCGTCGCGCTGTCCCGCGTGCGGGGGGGACCTGCGCGCCGCCGGGCTATCCGCCGCGCCTGTCCGCCTGCGCTGCCCCTTCCGGCACGGCCACGGACAGCCCCGCGCCTTCCTCATCAGGCCCACCCGGGGCACCTTCCTGGAGTAACCGCCAGGGGGCGCTGCGGGGAGGGGAAGGGGGGAGAATGGGAATGGGGAAGGGAAAGGGCAAGGGAATGGAGGGGAAAGGGGAGGGGAAGGGAAAGGGGAGGAGGAAAGGGAAAGGGAAAGGGAAAGGGAAAGGGAAAGGGAAAGGGAAAGGGAAAGGGAAAGGGNAAGGGGAGGGGAAAAAGAGGGGAACGGGGAGGGGAAGGGAAAAGGGACGGGGAGAGGGAAGGGAAAGAGCAGGGAAAGGGGAAGACAAGGGAGAGGGAAGGGACGGGAAGGGACAGGACAGGACGGGCTGGGGAAGGGCAGGGCCAGGGATCACAGCGGTTCTGGGAATGGAATCGCTTTTTCCAGGTGTTCAGTGGAGTTTCCTGACGCACATCTCAGGCCCAAGCACATGGGAAGTGGTGCCTGTGCCGAGCGAGGCCGTGCAGGGCCATTCCTGCCGGGCCAGGCTGGGATCGCAGCCCTCACCAGCACCTCTGCTCCTCTTCCAGGGAATACGACGGGCACTCCGACCTCCACGTGGGAATCACCAATTCCAATGGTAACAACACCGTGTGCGTCCCTGCAGAGCTATGCCCACCTTCCACACCCCACCAGGAGCCAGCTCAGCCCCGCGTCCCCACAGGCCACTCCCACTACCCGTGGGAATTCCAGCTTGGAATATTCTGGGATTGGGTCACTGATAATTTCTCTCACCTTGGAGCAGAGCTCCAGAGCAAATCCATGCTCCACATGGCACTGACAGGTGCCTTCCGCCCCCTGAAATGAAAGGCTAGGCCTGCTTCAAAGAAAGTACAGGAAATTTTGAGCTAAACACAGTCTTTGCTAATTCTAAAACCACTGTTAATTTAAAAAACAAACATTTTTTTAAACATTAAAATCCTATTGGGTTCTCCCTAGAGTAGGCCCACCCTGCAAAATGTCATTTCAATATTTATTTAATACAAAGACAGTCTAATTTGGGGTTTAAAAATGAAACCTGATTGTCCTTAAGTTGCTGATTATCATCTGAAACCACGCTGTGAAAATGACACCAGGCTTTTGCTGGAAGCCAGGACTGCATTTGGGAATGGGAAGTTACGGTGCAGGCAGCCTAGGAAAGAGTCACAAAAACCCCCAAAGGGCTCTGTGTGTGTTCCCCAGTGCCCCCTGAGCCCCTGTTGCTCTGTTCCCAGGCGTGGTGTACAACTATGACCAGGAGGGCGTTCACAGAGATCACAGCGGCTGGGAGCAGTGCATCAGCATCCCCCTGGTGCACCCAGACATGTCAGAGCTCCTGCAGCACTGGGATACCCTCCTAGAGGAGTTTTCCTTGGAAGAGGCCTGGCTCCCTCACAGGTGTGTAGCTTAACAGCCAGATGCAGTGGGAGTGTTTGGTCTGGGATGATCAGCTGGGATGGTCCCTCTTGGACACTACGGGGTTTGTGGATCATTGGGAGCCTCGTGCTCCTCCAGGACACACATTCCTGACAGCCCAGCCTGGAAAATCCTCAGCCTGGCCTGGCTGAACAGGGTGTTCTGAGTGAGTAACAAACTCATCTCCTGGAACATAAAGGCTCTAAAACAAGAGGCTGCTGTAGGAAATTTTGCTTTAAACCCTCAGTTTAAAGAAACATTACCTGCTGCTGAGTACAAAAGTCCAGGCACAATTCCATAATTATGTTTCTATGTTTCAGCAGTTTTAGGTGTATTTGCATTTAAAGGTTGAGCACAGCGATGGGATTCTTGCCCAGGTCTGACATCCAGATGTTTTTGTTGTCAGTGGTGAGAAATGGGAAACACAGCCTAATTTCCAGCTCTTCTGGTGACAGAGCAGCTCTCCAGGCAAACACCAGTCCTGGCACTGTCCCTCAGTAAGGGTAGAGCCTGCCTGGGTTTCACTGAACCAAAGTCACCATAACACAAAAGAAAAAATCCCCATCAAATAAAAAAAAAATTTGAGCAATTCTGTATGTGCTGACTAGAAAATTTCAGGGATCGTACATTATCTCCCTAGAGCAGGAGATGGAAATATAATATAGAAGAGAATTTTTAGATGTTTACAGAACTTACAAAGCCAACAGGACTTGTATTACTTTTATGGTCCCCAGTGCCTTAATAGCAATACTAAAATCGACATCAAAAAATCACTGGTAGAAGGTGGATGTATGTGTCTTCTAGAAGCTTTTCTTTGGTTTTCATCTGCCACTTCCTGCCAAAGTGACCTACTTTTTCCACAACTAGACCAGTGAGCACTGAACTGAAAACTGAACTCTTTTCATTAACTCCTCTGCTTATTTTTTCAGTGGACAGGAACTGCACTAAGCTAATCCTGTAGCTCAGGGAACAGTGAGCTCTGCTGAGCTGGGCTCAGGGTCACTTTTCATACCCCCAGTCCTCAGACCTTGAAGAAACACCCTGTAAATTCTCAGGGCTGGCAGGGAAACCTCACAGAGCTTCCCCGTGGCAGCACAGACCACGGAGCCATGGAGAGCGCTGGCAAGGGAGGAGTCACAGGGCTGGGGAGAACAAGAGACAAAGGACACAGGGTGAGGCAGCTGCAGAAACAGCCTGAGGATGAGGCAGATGGCAGAGTCTGAGCAGGGCTCTAGAAAATGCAGCTACACAGGGACAGGTGAAAATGCAGCACAGTGTGGTAGAGAATGGAATAAATTAGTGGCCAACATGAGCCATTTGGGAGAATGTGAGAAATGTGCCAGTGAACAGGTAAGGGCTGTGTGCTCCTGGGGCAGAGGAGAGGGGAAAAAGAGGAAAAGGCAAGGACATCTAAATGGCTGTGCCTCCTGTTCCAGTAGCATTTCTGTCCTTGCACAACTGGCACAAATCATTGCCAGGGGGGTTTGACTGGCACACTGTAACAACTGTATGAACACCTCACTGATAGAAGGTACTGGATTTTAAATGAGCTCCCACCTTAATAGCACACGTGGTGGCACCCAATGAACACTGGGGCTGCAGGAAGGAGTTGGTAACAATACGTGGCAGAGCAAAGGCTAACGAGGTAAAAGCCAAATAAGTATAAAAAAATAAGAACTCATTACTGTGAAGTCTTGCAGCACTCCTGGTTTTTATGCTCGGAGTTCCTGGTACCCCTGGCTGGAAAATCCAGCTTGTGGTGAACTGAATGTATTTAACCGCCAGCATCAAGGGACAATTCTTGGAGAGCATGCACTCGTGGTTTCCCTGAGCAGGAGCAGCAGTTCCTGCAGTGCCCTTGCTGAGGCGGTGTTTCCCCAGGTACGAGGAGGAGGAGCACAACTGCTTCACCTTCGCGCTGGCCTTCGTCAACCGCGCACGGCGCGCCCGGGGCCGGCAGCCCCTGAGCAAAGCCCGCTTCACCCAGAGCTTCCTCCTCCCACACACCAGGGAGGCCTCCAGGTACCTCACCCTGCACCAGCAGCTGGCTCACAGCGACTTCTACATCGTGCCCCTGCCCGAGCCAGAGCAGGACAGCGGTGCTGGGAGTGACAACTTGCTGGATTAGAACAGCAGCTGTGGGAAATGGAGGTGGTGAGGCTGCACATCTCAGGGGTTAAGGTTTGATGTCGTTCCCAACAGCATTAACTTCACCCTGCACCTCGGGGAAGGGTCAGGGTACTCAGCTTGTGCATTGGAGTGAAGTAACCTACAATGTACACACTGCAGAGAATTTCTAGGGGAACTATTCCTATGGAAAAATGTTTTCTGATTTACACTGTGTGCTCTGTTCTGCAAAGGCTCCTCACACCAGAAATCAAAACTCCTGTGTAATCAAGGGGTTTAGCAAATGAGCTGTGGTAACTTCAGCTGTAGCAAACCAAAGTGTTTTTTTCCTGTCGTATTTGTTTACTGATGAGTGAAAAAATAGGGAACGTTCCTGTGTGCTGCTGAAATCCCAAATCCCTGACTGACTGCAGATTCTCTGTTACGTTCCTTTACTTTCATTACTAATAAATATAACAACAAATAAATCCAGCCTCTTTGCCACTCATATTTCTTTTTCCATCCTGAACTGCACGGTGAAGCAAGGAAGCCAGGATGGAATTCAATGGCAGAATGTGAATGCAAATCCCAAGGGAAGAAAGTTATCTCACCCAGATGAGGAAAGGTACCTGACACCTCATTAGACCCCAGAATAAATTTAAATCCTTGCATATTCTGGGAAGAGTTCCTCAATTCTGAGCTGTGATTGTGAAAATAAGCCACTAAATTCCAGGGTCCAGGCACCTAATTGCAACAAATAAACCCCTCCCCAAATCCAGATCTGTGCAACTTCCTCAAGACTATGAAGTCAGGTTTTGGTTGAAGAGGAATGGTACAATCAGTACTCTAAAAGGTAATTTGACTCACTGTCATTACTGCTGGTTTTTAGCCATTAAATTTGAGGACTATCTGAAGAAATGCAAGTGCTGAGCTACAAAACAAAGTTGGCCTTACAATTCCCAGCTCTGAACAAGTATTCCCAGAAAACTGTTTGATCCCTCACTGCTCAGGCTTTTTGGCAGACATCAGGATTCAGACCTCAGTGGCTCTGCAGTGCCCATTCAGCACTAATGCCTCCACCTGCCATGACATCAGAAATACTGTGACTAATGACAGCAGTGTAGCCACCACTCAAACATACACCTTTTTATATTTTTATATTTTGGGTTGGGACACAGCTTTAATTTTTTCCCTTTCATCTGTTCAGTTACATTTTACAGTATAACATTCTCTCCAGTAAACAGGATACACCTCATTTTAAATAGCATTTATACACACCAAGTGAGTATGTTGGTAGGAACTGTTCTGAGGCAACATGATGAGATCAGGTAAAAACCAACAAGAAGTGGTTTTAAAAAAGTGAGTTTTTCCTACGCAGTTAAAATTCATCTTGTTCACTGCGCTCACGGGAAGAAACCCAACGAGTTACGATCAGTTCCTGAAATAAAACCCAGCAATTATTATGGAAAAAAACCCTCAAAGCTACAGATAATCAGTGAGGAATGGGGATTAAGTCTGTAAAATTGGTGTACATTATGTGAGCATTGAGCAATTTTAATAGATGACTCTGTTTGTTCCTGAAGTGAGCTGAACTCTCACATATTTCTCCCTTTATTTTTGAACATATATCAGCCCTACCATCTCCACAGGTATCCCTGTTTTCCCATGCAAATGTTTACATTCACAGTATCAGCAACATTCAAATGTAGATTAGGAGAAGTTTTTAGAAGCCTTCTCATGACTTGGGGCATGAAGGAATTTAATTATTTTATGGCAGCCATGTGTGCAAACTCCAAATGATGCCAGAGAGAAGGGACAGTTCTCCCAACGAGCTGCAAAAGAGAGCAGGAATTACTCACCTGAACCTTGATTCTCTTCATACACTCTGGGGTTGACATCTCCTCTGCAGTCATGTCAGAAGGTCTGATCAAGTAACACAGCATAAGCTCCTGTGGGCAGCCAGCAAACAGGCATTTCAGTGGATTATGGAAGCACCACGTTTGAAGCTCTAGCACATGGAAAATCTCACAGAAATTTCAGGCTCACTGTTCAAAAGAAAATCCTGGTAGATGGAATCCTTTTTCTGTTCCTCACAACTCAACATTCCTACAGGTGACAGAACTTCGAAAAGCTTCTTCCAGGACTCATCTGACAAAGGAAACTTGCTTCCCTGCTGCAACTCAACATGTTCAGCAGAGGATTCTCTTTCCAGCTCCACTCCAACTCCCTGCTCCGGAGCTGAAGTGCACATTTATCATTTCAAAGCCCTTTTAACCCAGCACTTTTACCTTAGAAGCATTGGCAGTTGTTCTGTTCAGCCCAGACAGGGACATCCAGCTCAGTGGTCTGCGAAGGGAACCTTCAAAATTGTCATCCACCAACTCAGCAATGACAGAGTAACTGCAAAACAGAGCAGGCAGGACAATTCACAGAGAGAAAACTCAAGAACTAGAGGCTAAAAACTGTTGTTAAACAATATGCCAGCTTGCAGGTGGCAAGTTGTGAAACTTCAGTTCCTTTCTACAAGGAAAACAGGAGGAATTATGGAGCTGTGAATATGCCCAATAGCACCTTACCTCCCCACCCTTCTGCTTTGTAGCATTCTCTTTGTTAATCTCTTTGTAGCATCATCTTTGAGACGTTTGTAGCATTCTGTTAATGCCAAGCTGACATTTATAACCAATTTATTACCTAGGAGTTCATCCTGACTAGTCACTGAATAAAGACAATTACCATCCCTTCAAAGTTCTCCCAAATTACATAAATTACCCAGACCATGTATTTTTCGAAGTCAGTATTAATAAATCATTTTCCTGAGTGCATCATCACGAGTACTAAATATATCTCAACTTGTAATTGTTAATGTCTGTATTTAAATTCAAAGAAATGATATTATTTAGTACCTCTGCTAAAAGGATTTTCACATTCCCAGTGTAAATACAGCTGGCAATGTATTTTGAGTGATGGACATGTGCTTAACCTGCGAAGATGCTCAATTTGTGTGAGTAAAATTTAATTTAAAACAAAGAAGTGAGACAGAAACATGAGTGTCAAACCTGGCATGATAGAAGGGAGGCCCTTTTCGATACAGCACTGAAAAGAAAGAGAAACACCTCAGTTAAATCATCACTGAGCTTCAATACAAATTTCATACCAGGGTCCATAAATATTGTCAAATGTTTTTATTACACAAGACAAAACTTCAACTCTTTTGAGTTCTGCTCAGAATTAGGTTGTCCCAGCAAGTGGAGAGAGGGAAGAGCAGCAGGATGACTCAGGGCAGGGCAGTGGCAGGTAAAAGACAGAGCAGAAGAGCCAAAGGAATGAGCAATTACTGCAGCAAAAAAGTTTAGGATGGAGTTTTTCTGCAACAGACTTGTGTTTTTGACAGTATCTACAACAGAAGCTGAGCCACTGGAGCACAAGTAAAATATCACAATAAGCCATAGAATTTCTGTTCCAAACAAGCATTTTCCCAAGTTTTAGGAGAGGCACAAGGTAGAAGTTCTGAAATACTGCCCAGCAGACCCACTGAAAGTTCCTTCATCATACAAGGGTGAACAAGACTTTGCAGCTGGACTGATGGAACCAAGTGAAATGGTTCCAGCTCCTCTCTTCCCTTTGCTTGTAGAGGGGCCTTTCCTTATCTGTCAGAGCTTCTCACACAGCTGGGTGCCACAGACCCTGTCAGGACAGGGATGAGCAGCACTTCTTCCAGTGACAACCACGAGCTGACAATTGTCCTTCACAAGCAAGTGTGGTAGTATCAACCCCAGAAGGCGCTGCCGAAGAGCAAGGAGCTCAGGAATAAGGCAGAACTCCTACCAGCCCTCAGCTACTCCACTGCCTTTGCCTGGCACAAACCCAAAGGCAGTGACGGAGCAACGGTCAGGCCAGGACAGGACTGACCAGTGAATGAGCTGGTATCAACTCCACAGGCGATGAACAGCAAAGCCCCAACAACCCAGGGCAGAAAGAACAGTGATGGTGAATTCAGCCAAAGCTACACCCTGATCTGAAGGGCTTGCTCAGCACAACCCCCAAACTGTGTAAGCACATCAGCAGCACTAGAACACCTGCTGGTTTGCACACATTAAAAATACCTCTCTTAATGCACATTCTCCTGTAATGACAGGATTCTGCACTGTTTATGTTGACATGAGCTAAATGAAGTTCTTGAATTACTTAGCAAGGGAATATGGACACTACTAATTATTTCTGTCAGATTAAAGGCACAACTATTAATAAAAACCCAAGTCCCTTCTCACTCCTCCACAAAAAACCCCACAAGAGAAACAGTCTTAGCAGTAAATTCAGCAGAAGTCCAGCTGCTATTAAATGGGATGAATGAGATGCATGAACTTTGATGAGAATTGGGATCTGGATTCAAACCTGTTATTCTAGAGATGGTTTATTGCACTGCAGAAGGTGTGTTTAGAAGGGGATAGAGAAACTTGGGAAGGGAATTTCAGTGCAATCCTGTAGGAATTATGAACCTCACAAAGCAAAACAGACCTTCCAAGCTGTCTCTTCAGCTACTGGACATGGGATGTTATTTTCCACTCACTTCCTAACTTCCCTGCTAAACCAAAATGTCCTTTGCCAACTTCAAGTAGCAAAGGCTGCTCCAGTCCTGCAGCTCCTCGCTGAATTCCTCTCTGGCACTGGAGTTTTGCCTTGCCTGGAGGAGCAGTGAGCTGGAAATGATCCTGTTTTTTGGGAGGGTACTCACAGAGGTCCGTGCCGTACTTCAGCCCCACCTTGGGCACCCAGCCCTTGCCTCGGAAGTAGTGATAGGCCATGTAGGTGGTCTTGAAATCAGGCTTCACCTCACTGAACACCTCCCACAGCTGCACAATGCTCAGGGGCTCCTGAAAACCACACACAAGGGCAGCAAAGTCACTGCATGGATATAAACCAGATACGGAATGCTGTGTGTAGTGGGGCGTAACAGCCAAATATCAAATACCGCAACTGCCAAACATCAAACACCACAGTCTGCTGCACAGAGCATCACCTTCAGGCCATAAAATGCAGAATCCCTAAATACAAGGCATAAACCTGTTGCTCCACTTAGTGGGTCTTTTTGGTATTCCACAATCAGTCCATAATGGCCTTGTTTAAAGGAAAGGTGATAAATCTTCAAGTAAAAGCACAGGTTTGAATTATTATGTCATTACATGAGCAACAGCTTGACAGAATTAATGCTTAAAACTCCAAGGAATTTTACCATTTCAGGTGAGACTACTCACCATATTATTTCTCCCATACTTCCTGCCTAAATTACAACAAAAATCCTTTCTCTACAGACAGGCTGAGCTTAATTATATTTGTCTTGGTAAACTTAAAACTTTCAGAGCTGTATTTCCTGAACCGAAATACCATTACTTGTAAGAAAAACTTCCCAATTACTCTATTTGGAATTTCTTCCTCCAGAAAGAACAGCATAAATCACTGCCATAGTAGGTAAAGATTTCAGGTAAACCATAGCCAGACAAACAGTATTCCCAGTAACCCAAAATTAATGCAATCTCTTACCTCACCATAATAAATACTTAAACATCCCAGAGCATACACCAAGAAAAAAGCCTGAAAAAATAAACAGAGTAAGTTTAACTGACAGCTGGAATTTTTATGCAAAGCCTTACAGTTCTATGCAAGAACAAAGGCTTAATTAATTAATTTTATACAAGAGTCCTACTGTCATCCCTGCTGAAGGCATGGTGTTAAAACTAACATGTGAATATATTTAGAAGCAGTACAGTTGAAATAGGATTCATGTAAATGTTATATTCCTGGTATTTCTATACTTAAGTCCTGCCACTGGTCTCTGTCAGAGGGATTATTCATCTAAAGCAAATGGGATTGAACTCTAACTATTTTTTAATGTATCTTGTAATTATCACAGGTTATTCAAGCTAAGTTTAATGACTAAGACAATCCAAGTAGTTAGGAGACAGAGGGGAGCCCTGCACTTTAGAAATAGATATTAAATTATATTGTAACACCGATTAATATTTACTTTTTCAGATTAAAAGCAAACCAACTTGGACTGCACTTGACACATACCTCTTCCAAGCTGAGTTGCAAGTATTCAAAAATCCTAAATGGGTTTTTTCTGCATACTAGAACTTCCTTCTTGACCAGCTACAAGAAAAATTGGCTGTATTATTAAAGTGTTAAACTGGAAAAACCACAGAATTCTGAAAGTAGCTTTTTCTAAAACATTAGGATCCTCTTTTTCCTTACATTCCCTTGTGCACGAGTGGAGTCATCTTCAGGACATGAGCTTCCTTCTTCCTCCTCTTGCACCAGCACATATTCTGGAGCACATTCCCTTGACTCCATTCCCTCCCAAGCCCTTTGCTCAGGGCTCTGCTTCACCTCACAGCCACAGTGCTCAGGAGGGTCCCTCTGGCAGGACCCTTCAGCCAGTTCTTCAGAATCACCTTGTTCCTGCTCCTTGGAGCCACTCCCAGGATCCATCGCTGGATCTCCTTCCTTCTCCGAGCCCCCGTTCTGATCCTCAGGACTTTGGGCTCCTTCAGTGCCAGAAGATTGTCTGCAAAGTTCTGTATTTTCTGTGTTTGGGCCCACTCTGTTGCAACTATTACCAGTTTGTTCAGCCCCTTCTCCCTTGGAGAAGGGCAGCTCAAGGGGTTTGGTGTAATTGTCCAGGATTTTGGTCACGGAGCAGTCGTCCAGTCCTTGCTCCTGCAGAACACTTTTGGCCCACTGAACACGGCGCTGGTACCTGGTGCACAGAACAAATGAGCAGTTCCAGGTCATGACATCCTTTCATTAACACCTTTAAACCCCAGAAGGTTCAGCACAGTTCACAAACACACCCCAGCAGCTGCTGGGCACAACCCAAGTGTGATGGATGCAACGGGGCTCCAGTTTTTAGAACGAACATCAGGATTCTGCTGCCTCCTCTGCCTTTGTTCTGCCTTTCAAATTTCTGAGGCAACAAACGCCACGACTGAGCCCTGCACAAGCTGCTGGGCAGTTTCAGGAAGCAAGAACTTCACCAGGCAAAAAGTCCCTTCTCCCATGGAAGCCTCAATTCCCCACAAAATCATTCTGGAATCAGAGCTTGCAGGATTAAAAGAGGCAGCAAGATTGTGCTACAGAGCTCTCACACACTTCACTATTACACAGGATTGAGAACAGCAGCTCCAAAACTCTGCTTTAACTACCTTGGAAACAGCAATGGCAGAGCAGAACACCAGTGTAAAAATCTCAAGCAGAAACTACCTTTTTTAACCAAAAACCTCAGTTATATCCCTGAGAAATAACAATAATCCCATCAGTGAGACAGTAGCCGAAAGCTGCATATATTTCTAATATTTTTGAATGATGACAGAGTTTTTAATGCCCTTTCAGTTACTTCTCTTGGAAGGTAACATTAACATCCATTTGAAGACACGAATCTTCACTATGTGAAAACTGCAGGGAGCCGAGTGCTGCTGTCATTCCTCAAACCTGGACAAATCTTGCACAGTATTTTTTATTTCCCCAAACAAAATCCTAAGGCAGCAATTATGGACCAGGTAATGAAGAACTACAAAGACAATTAAATGCAAATTTCATGTGTCAACACAAATACAAGTCCCTCTGAAGTCTCTCAATAAAGGTGTACCATTCAGTGCTGTGCTCTTTGTTATATAAAAGACACTCCTCTTTGTCCTGTTATTTAATTACTACATAATTTGCACTTACAGATATGCTCTGAGATTTGGTGCATTTTGTGCACCAATATAATCACTTTCATTGATGCTCAGCTGTATTTGCTGGCACACAAAACTGCCACAAAACAAACTAATAAGAACAGACAAGTGTTTCTGCAAGCAGTAGGGACTGTACTAGCAGTTGTAGTAATATTGTTAATATTTTTCTTACCTAAATTTGAGGACTGAAGGAGGATAATTTTCAAATTTCAGTGAATTTTTCTGAGTTATCATAAGATTAAAACCAACTGAGTAACTCACCTGCACATGCTTAACAGTTCACATGCTCTTTAAGCAGAATAAAATAAGTATATGGTCCAACACTCTGTTTTGCTAAGTGTACAAATTAGCAGTGTTAACTGATACTTAAAAAAACCCTATGAATGTATTATAAAAGTTCCAAGAGTTGCTTCAGCCTACACTATAAAAATTCCATAGGGAAATGGAAGAGTTATTTTAAATAGTCTGCCCCAGAAACTTCTTTTTCTGCTCCTCAGCTCAGGATGAGCTCAGGATTATGCCTGTTATTATTATGAATTAATTGCCCATACTACTGTGCATGCACTCAGCCTTGGCTTCTATTCAGCAATCAATACCTGCAAGCTTAAATGAAAAATCACCCTGAATATCACCCACCCTATTTCTAGTTCTTCTAAAGTGATTTATAAATGACATAATGAGAGATGAAATAGAAGCAAATCACCATCATTATTTATACAGCCAACAACCTGAAAACCAGTAAGAAACATATAAAACAAAATAACGTTTCCTTAAAACACCAAGAAAAAGCAAATTAACTTACTTTTTAGATGTAATGATAGGCATGCTTGTGTTAACACCTGTAGAAAGAAAAATCATACAGTGTTTCAATATAAAGATGTTTTTGGTGATTTTGATCACTGGGGTGACCTGCAACCTAGTAATTATCTCCATTTTCAGTCCCCAATGCCATTTTGGGTCCCACTTTTCAAGAAGGGACACAGCAGAAGCAGAGAAGCTAGAGAGGGAACAGCCTGCACAAGAGAACAACTAAATGCACCTTTCTTCTCCAGCCCATAAAAAGACAATTATGTCAGGATATGATAAAATCCAGAGATGTCCTTGGGACTTAACTGTCATGGGAGAGATGAGTAAAGAATGACTCTTTCTATAAACACACAAGAGCAGACTAGAGCTGGCTACAGATTGAAAGCTTCACAAATCCACCCCTCATGATTTAATGGACACTAAAACCTACAGATTAAACCCAAGGAAAACTGGGGAGTTGTATGTAGGAAAGTTCCAGGATGATGCCTTTACTTACAGACTTCCTAAGTAACAGCTCAGTGCAGGCTTAGGAAAATGCACAAAGGAGCTACTGACATACATGTCCTGTCCTTGAATTTTTCCTGGGTACGAGAGATGGGGAGAGAGATATCCTCAACCTGATTCAGTAGATTATTCTTCAGCATGCAATTTATGAACATGCATTTTCAATGAGTGAAGGGGGAAGGGCTACTAGAGCAGGAATGAAGTACAAACAGGCCCCATTTACCTCTCCACTTGGCAACCAGCAGGGGATCTGAAATGCTGAACACTGGCCGGCTCCTTGAAAGGATCCCTTTTCCAAAATAGCCCTGCAAAGGACAGGAAAAACCTTTATTATCTCATGGCACAAAAATTACCTTATTTCCAAATTATAAAACGTGGACTGTTGAGATCAACTGGAACAAACAACAGAAATCCTGCAGAATTTAAGCTTTGCCCTTTTGTTGTTTAGCTGCTGAAACTGGTTCAGTATTAAACACCTGATTTAATGAGGTGTGGGGGCCCTCTCATTTAGCCTGGAGGGTGCTGGGTCTTTTCCCTGAAGTCTAAATGCCTGTCAGCCAACATCTCCCAGTAAATGTTTGAAAACAACACCTAAAACCAAAGAGATACCACTGCATTAGAATGGTGGTGAGATGGTACTCAGACATAAAAAACCTAACACAGCTCATTTTACACAGGAATAAATCACTCTGAAGTTAAAAAAATTATGCAAGCTTTGATAAAACATTACTATTTCAACCTCCTGAGCTTTAAAAACAAGAAAATGCTCTTGAAAAGTCACATAAAATGTTGAAAGGAAACATAAACAAACATGAAAGCTTTGCAGCTGTGTCTTAGCTCACAATGTCACTTCACTCCAAAATTTGCTTGGCTAAAAAAGAAATATTTTTCACATTTGATACAGAATATACGTTTTGTACTGATTTCAGGAGAGGAGGGAGATACAGAGAATCACAGGAGGCTGAAGGGGCAGGAGAGCATAAAGGCAGTAGATATTATCCAGTATTATGTTTTACCTGCATTTAAAACACTAAAAATACTGTGCAAACAGGGTGCAGCACCTTGTTATACAGCTGTTCAATATCCTCTGGGTTCCTCACAATCACATTGTTGTTAATGATTTCAGCCTGGCACATTCGGAAATCCTTCCCACCTACATCCACAGGAAAGGGAGCCTCGTACGGCTCGAAAACTCTTCTTTTCCTTCTTGGGGGGTGAAAAACTGCTTCTGCCATTTCCTAAGGTTAATGTTTTCCTCCTAAAAAGCAAAAATAAAAGATTTAACATTCAGAAGTTAAGGTTCACCCATTTTTCTATGATTCAGCAAGACCCCCTTTGCAATAGCATATTCTGAGTGAATTTAATGTAATGTAATACATGTTAAGTTCTGCAATTCTGCCACCAAACACGCAGAGATCTGCTGGAATCTCCGGTGATCTGTCTGTGGCATCCTCTGCAGAGCAGGCGGGGATGCTTCTCACCAAGAGTTTATAAAGGAAACTTCCAGTACATAAAGGAATAAAGTACATTGAGGAATAAAGCAGAGGAATGAGCAGAAAAGCAGAAACCACACAAGTGCCTAAACACAAACTGTTCTGAATTATGTGAGCTCCAGGAGCGTTTGGACACCGCTCTGAGGCACAGGTTGGGACTGCTGCGGTGCCTGTGCAGGGCCGGGAGCTGGCCTGGATGATCCCTGTGGGCCCCTCCAGCTCAGGATATTCCGGGATTCTGTGAATCACGGGAATAAATTCTGCAGGAAGAACCGTGGCTGGGCAGGATTCTCTGCTTTAAACCGAGACCCGCTTTAGCGAGGGATGCCGGGCCAGGGGATCCCCTCAGGGCTGCACCGGGAGCGCCACTGCCACAGTGGGAGCGGGGGAGCCCCGGCAGGACTCGGGCGCCGGGGCGGCTCCGGGACGGTACCGGGGGGTTCCGGGGTGTCCCGGTGGGATCGGGGGGGGTCGCCATGCACCCTCACGGCCACCCTCCTCACCGCCACCCTCCTCACGCCCACCCTGACCGCCACCGCCGCACCGGAGGCCGCGCGCCGCGAGACCCCGCCCCGCCTCCCGCGCGTGCGCACCGAGCCCGCGCGCGGGAGCGGGCCCGCCCCCGGTCCATCCCCGCCCGGGTCCCGCCACGGTCCGGTCCCGCTTCATACCGCGTCCCGCCCCATCCCCGCCCGCCCCGCTGCATCCTCTCACCGGCATCCGCTTCCGCTCCCGCCCCGCGCGGGGGTCCAGGCCCGGTCCATACACGCCTAGCGGAGGATCTGGTCCCGCCCCATTCCCGCCCAGGGCGGGGCCTGGTCCCGCTCCACCCCGGCTCTGCTCCATCCCCGGTCCGGGGGACGATTTGGTCCTGCTCCACCCCCGGGCTCGCTTCATCTTTCCCCAGGCGAGGTTCCGGTCCCACTCTATCCTCGGTCCCGCTCCGTCCCCGGTCCCGCTCCATCCCCGGTCCCGTCCATCCCCGCCGGGCGGTTCCGGTCCCGCCGGCAGCCGCTCGCTCGGGTGTCCCACACTGGCGGAGGTGGGGACGCGCTGTCCCGGCCCCGCGGTGCGGGAGATGGGCCGTCCCGAGCGAGAGGCGCGGGGATGCTCCCGGGAGGGAAGGACAGGGAATGCGCTCCGGGCTCCGCTGCGGCGATGTCTCCGCCGGGGCTGCGGCGGTGTGATGTCCCCGGGGACAAAACCATCGCCGGCGGCTTTAGCGTGACACAGCGAGAGAAGCTCTTGGAGTGAGCGAAGAGCTCCACGAGGAGGGGCATGAGGCACACCGGGAGATGATTTCTTAGCGGTGGGAGGAGAGGCAGGGACATTGTTCGCTGGACGCGGTTGGGTTCGGCTCTGGAACAAACCCCCAACACAACCGTGCCTCAGTGGCCGCCCGGGATAACGCAGCGCTGCCCCACCCGGTGATGGTGATCCCGCAGCCCAGGGCCACGGCCGGCTCGGGGGGACACGCTTGTGCAACTATAAAAAATAAGTACCTGAATAAAATGAAAAGCATTTGCACTACTTAGTAAGGAGCCGACATCCCGTTTTCTGTTTTGATTTACAGTGAAACTTATTACCAGCTTGAGCCTTGCACATCAAACCCACAATCACACCTTCACCTACGACACAACCACTCCTATTTTGAGGTTACACTGTGAGGTACCGCTGTCAGACAAAGAGGATCAAGACAATTTGGCTCCAGGAACACAGACTCTCAGTAGAGAATTTTGATTCCCAACAGAGATCAGTGAATTCACTGATGAAAAGTTGTAATAATAGATCATTTTTAGGAGGTGTTTTATCTCTCCTTCCCGTTTTTTATGGTGAGCCAAAGGGCAGGCAATAGTGGTTACAAGGCCAGACAGGAATTACAGCACAAAACATGTGAATACTAAGCTTGTATTCTTACAGCTATTGCCCACAGAGGTTCACTTTCCATACCAGCTCAGGAGTGTTAATTTGGTTTGATGTTGATTCCCATAAAAAGTGTTAAAGCCAAGCCACAGAGGGGCCTGTTGTATTCCTGTCACCAAAGTACACAGCGATGCTCTGATAACTTCAGGTTCATTCTGCCATTAAAACACTCAGAGTTAAAACATTCCACGTAACAAAACAAAAGTGAGCCAGCATCGAAGATGTCACTCTGATTCAAAATTCCTTCTAACTTGGTCACATCAAGTCTGATTTAAATGGAAGTGGAGTTTCTCTATGCCAGCTCTATCTGTGTTTTCTCCTTGTGCAGACACGTTTACTATGAGATGTTCGTTACAGGGAGAAGTAGACAAAACACAAAGAGCTGCAGGTCACTGCCTTTGCTTCACATCTCCTTATCTGAGTGCAGCCTTGGGAGGGAACCCACAGCCAGGCACTCAATTAACTCAATCACACTCCAGTTTCTTCAACCAAAGATCTGCTCCTGTATCTGATGATAAGCCCAGTTTGTGCAGCAGCCAGAACTTGCTGTCTGAAGGACAAGCCTTGGATGAGTCATGCCACGTTTCTTTGAGCATATCGATAATTGCACAGACACTTTCCCAAATGTCTGCAGCTCCCCTTTTGTGATGAGCCAGCAAATGACAGGGCAGCACCTAAATGACAGGCTCTGAACAGCAACGTTCAAGGTCACAGTGGATCCCAGGGAGTCAGGAGTGTCACATTGCTGTCACGAGCCAAGGAGAGAGGGACAAGACTGAAATAACGCAGTCTAGAAATGGTAAAAGGGACAAAACAGACACGCATTGTTCTGCATGACCACTGGAATACAGGAGGAGCAAGGGGAGGATATTGCAAAGTAATATTGTACCTGTGAGGTGAGGACAACAGTGAGGACTGTACCATCACTGGGAGTTTAAGAGCAGGTTAGACAAACATCTTCCAGGAACAGCACAAAGAAAGCTAATCCTGCCTTGAGACATGGGACTGCACTAAAAGCACTGCTTTCCTGGGAGTTTTCAGGATTTATTTTTCCTTGCTGGAGCGTTCCTGCTGTCTCTGCAGTGCGGCAGAGAATGCCAGCTCCCTGCTGCCCTACAGAGGCTGAATGCCTGCAGCTCCTGTCGAGTCATCCTTCAGCTTTCCACCTCTGTGGTACAGTCTTTGGGATCAGGAATGTCGGAATGGGAACAGAGTATTTCGTGTTGTCTCTGGCTGATTCATTGCTCTAACGCAGAGTATTCAATTGCTTATTATTTCTTGATACTCAGTTGATTAATTGCGTAATTAAATTAAAGTCCAAGCCAATGTCAGCTCTCTGGCAAGGCTGATGTGACTCCTCTCTAAATCACAATGGCTGTCACCCTTCAGTTCTAGAGATGTAGTGTCTTAAACTCTGACACAGTTGCCTTTGCTGCCTGGTTTTCAGTTGTGCTGCCTGACTCTCAGTGTCCCATTGTTTGCACTGCCAGCCCCAGAAATTCCATGATATAAGGATATAAAAATACATATGCTGTAGCATGGTCCCATGTGGGGGCACCAGTGCATCCACAGGAACCCCTCTGAACTCACAATCTGTCTCTCCAGGGGGAAGATGCTCCTGCTCTGTGTTGCCACAGGATTTTCCAGGCAGTGGTAGAGGAGTAGAGCTGAAAACCATTTCCGGTGGCAAGACGTGATCTCCCCATCAGTCTCAGTAAACTCCTCCTGTGACCACACACGTGGTAATTTCCTTTAAAATCTGCATAATGTTTGCAATCATGTGCTCCCAGCCTGTCTGTGGTTTGTATCCTTCCACGAGCATGGCTACATTGGAATTCCATCTGGAATCATTTGGATGAAACATTCAGTTTATAAAATAGGAGCTCATTTAATATTATATTAACTAATATTTAACAGCTGATATTAACTAGTTATGGTGCTATGAAGTTTCTACTCCAGTAAAATTGAGTTGCCATGTGCAGGAAGGTACAGGGGAGTTTTGTTATCCAAGGTGGTTTTCTGAATGTTTGGGGATTTTATAGGAAGTTGGGAGTTGATTCTCAGTCCTACCTCAGCCAAAACATACAGTCCAGGTACCCCTTAAATACATATTTTACATGCTTAGGCTTATTAAAAGAAACAGAAATGTCAGCCTGTAAAACTATTTGCCCATGTAGCACTCTCAAGACAGTTAGTCATAAAATCATAAAAGAATGATCTATTCTTATAGTGTCTTTAGGTAATTTTGGAACCTGTGCCAAAATAATAAAAAGGTTTTGCATGGAATCCCATGAAATTCAAGTCATGATTTGTCATTATAATAATTTCTGTCTGGTTGAGACAGAATGTTCCCATAAAGTTCTGTTATCCCACAGTAGTTGTAGTCCACAAAAACCCCGTGATGACTCTCTCCTTTCTTGAATAAAGCCCCTTTCTTTCTCACAAGGTGATTTGGACATGGTGGGAGGATGGGCTGTAGTTATTTACATTAGCCAGTTCCAGTTTCCCCAGACCGACAGAAATTCCCATGGAAATTCTGGTTACATTAACTTTGACAGAGATATGGGACTGTTTTTGGAAACTTTAAAAAAAAAACAACTAGGGAATACTTTTCATTTTTATTAATATGCAGCATCTTAATTTTGTTTATTAAAGAAATAAATCAAGGTTAGTTTCTGCTTAGTTTCAGATGGTTTTCACAGGAGACAAAAAAAGACAAGTCAGGCAAATATTGGCCAAGCATCAAGCCAGTAAGGAATCCCATTATAGCAGCAATCCCGAGGTGGATGGCAGTGAAGGGAACAGCATGAGAAAAGAGGACATTAAATATGAGTTTGTTGTGAGCACACTTGCTTCAGACATGGACAATGGTTGTGTGTTCTTGGAGATTAAACACTTTGATGTGGAATTCTTGTAGGACCATTTGATCCNAACACTTTGATGTGGAATTCTTGTAGGACCATTTGATCCAGCTTCCATCCCATCCCACCCCATCCCATCCCATCCCATCCCATCCCATCCCATCCCATCCCATCCCGGCTCTCTGAGGACATCACAGTGCACACACTCCTTGTCCTCAATTTGTATGACAAAGTGGATGCATTTGAAAGCGATGTGAACATTAATTATCTCTGCATCGAGTCTCCCCAGGTCACTGCTTCCCTTCTCCCCATGGAAACGAATGCAAAAGCTCTGAGCTTGCCATTTCAGGGGGAATTAAAGGCACTTAAACCCCCTGATTTTTGCCCAGCCCTTGAGCTCCAGTACCAGATTTATTTACCTTTTGGTGAAGAAACATTTGTTTCTTGGTGGCTCATTAGTTTTTCTGCTCCATCAACCACCTGGGTCAGCTGCTAAATGACGCACAGCTTCTGTTTGCCCAAATCCTGGCTCCATCACCTTCACCCCATGCCACTGAGCTGGGCTCTGAGAAGCAAGGACAAAACTCCAGCTTCCAGCAAGATGATCAGAAAAAGTTCATTAATTTTTTTTTTTTTTTGTATTCCAATTGGAAAGAGCACAGTAAGAACCGGGTGTCTCCACTAGGTGTCCATGTTTCAGCAATTTTCAATTAAAGCTTCACTCACAGCCCCCTGCAAAATGCAGAGCAATTGCTGTGCTCGACTGCAGGATGTAAATACAAGATAGATTTTCATGTTAGTGAAGAGTGCACCTGGGCTGGTGTCTAAAAAGGGACAAAACACTCAAAAAACACCTTTAAATCGCAAATTTTAGGCTCTCAAACAGGTCCTATAAGGGCTCTCAGACTTTTCAGATCTTGATTATTGTCTCTCTTGCCTTTCCTGATCTTTTTCAAATTATTACATGCTTTTTATTAGCTTTTAGGAATAAATAGAGAAAGCTTTCCAGAGTTTTAGTCATTTTTTTCTTTTCAGTTTTGTTTGGCGTCCAGTTTTCCTATGCACAGCTCTTTTTTTTGTATTCAGGTGAGCACAGAGTCCTAAACCAGAGGCTCAGATTTTTAGAAACACCTGCATAATTGTTAAATAACTGCTCTGCTCATTCCATTTCTCTTCCAATATTGGTGCCTAATATTTACCTACTTTTCCCGGGTGTCTAATGGGTGTTGGAAGGCACAGTTCTGCTCCTGTGCACTCGGTGAGCACGTGGGCTTTTCCATGCTCCCAATTTTAAACAAACTGTAGGTAGCAGCTTTTTGGCCTCGGTGTTCATTTGTTGAAGATGCTTTTCACTGCTTGCTTTTGTGATTTGCAAACCCATTCATTAATAAGAGGTCAGAGAGCAGTGATTTCATTCAGATACCAGGGAATTCCAAGGAGCTGAAATGAAGGCTTTATTTAAGATTACTGAATTCCATTCTAGGAATAACCCAGAAGATTTTTCTTCACTGTTTTTCTTCTGGTTTCCCAGGCATTTTCAGTTTGTTAAATGTAAGGATAGACTAGATTTTAGGGAATGCTATGTGCCAGACCATTTTAAGGCAGCTTCCAGGACCACATGCAAACGAGGCTCCAGTGATTTATAATTCCCATAGCTGTGAGTGTAACATCTAAACCCGAATTTGACTCCAAAACTTCGACCTCATTTACAATGCTAAGGAACAGAATTACTTTATTATATAACAAAATGAAAATCTGGTGTCACTCCATTTAATTCAGACTGTGCCTGATCCAGGAATGTGCTTTAACAGGTCTGCACAGGAACAATCCTACAGGATTCAGATTTTACCTGAAACGTGTCTCAGAGCTCGTCCCAAATGCTGTCCAGGTTCCTGTTCCACAGCTGACAGAAGGACAAAATAACAAACAAATCAAGATAAATCCCTAAATCATCACATTCTAAGAACTGAAATCATACAAATAAACCAATTTGTTGCCAAAAGTATATATGTTTTTAAATACAAAAAAACCCCCAAACAACCAAACCCAGAACATCCTCTTACGGAATATATCCCAATCTTGAATATTTACTTTCCGTTAGTTTAATAACAGGAAAAGGCTTGTTGCTCTTTTGTTGAGTTTCACATGTCAGCATCTTAATATTCCTATGGTATTCTTAAAACTTTTACCAGGAAAAAAACAGTGCCATGGCCTATACTAGGAAATGTTCTGTTTATTTTAAATGCATTTATGAGCACACAAAGGCAAACAATTACTATAATAAACCAAGGGAGAACTCCCAGTGGTTTGGTGTCTCATTTGTACTTCTTTGTGTAGTTCCTTGGCTCATTTGTCCCTGCCCTTCCTGTGCTCTGTTCCTCACCTCTCCCTGCACCTTTTGGACCCAAGTGCAGGTTAAATCCCTTTTTTCATTTCCCCATTACCTGCTGGGCTCTGCTTCTTTTGGAGGCTCAGCCACAGGAATGTTGGGCTAAAGGTTTGTTATCCATCTGTTACTGGATCCACACGAGGAGGACTTGATGATCCCTGTGAGTCCTTTCCAACTCAGAATATTCTGGGATTTTGTCAAGGATTGTCACAAGTGTGGAAGAATGAAGCCTGGAACTGAAGGGCTGATTTTTAATTCCATGATCCTCAGACTGTGCTCTGAAAGAAGGAAGGACAAACCTTTCAAGGATTGCTAAGCTTTTTACAGAATTATTTGAACTTGTTTTGGCCTTGCCTGTTCTATTGTGGCAGTAACTACAGCAAATTTTGGCCTAATCATGTTAAAAAAAGATATTTCTGTCACTGTAGGCTAGACCTATAAACTACACAACCTAGGCTAGTTCTCTTCACACAGCTGTATTGTGCTGTGTTTAAACAATGAGTAAGCTACAAACAGCCAGCAACTGCATTCCCCAGGATCACAACTGTGAGCACAGGAGTGTTTGAAATCCTGGCTCCAGATAGCAAAAAAAAGTAAATAACTCGTAAAAGGAAGTGCAAACAGCAGGAAAGTCTTGTTTCCATCTGTGTAAAGGACAGCCAGGCTGGAGAGAATGGGCAGTGTTAGGAGGCTTTATGGTGGGCTTTGAGGACATCTCACATGCCTGGAGTAGCAGGGGAGGATGTGTGATCTCCACCTGGTTGTTCTGCATCTTCACTGAGCCACACAGCAGATCTCCTGCACAGACACCAACATTTCTGAGGTGAACAAGGGGTTCAGAGACCCAGGGCTTTGTTCTCACATCTCCCTCCTGATTAGTGGCCTGAAAATGAGATTCAGCACAAAGTTGGGATCATTCCTTTTCCTTTCAAAAGGTCTCCCTGCCATGGAATGAAAGAGCAGTGCTGTTGATCTGAGGTAGTTTTCCTGGTTTACCTGGGTAGTTTATCTAGCAAACACCTTTCATAACTCAGACAATGCTGACCAGTTATCTCTGGAATGGGCAAGTTTAAAACATGGCTGTTTAAAATCCTGCTCATACGGACAAACCACACCAGCTCAAGCAGTCTTTGTAGGAAGAAACCAAGTCTAGAAAGTGGAACTTAAACATTATTTAGCTGTGAAGGATTTGTAAGCAAGACATGATTCAGAAATCAGGGGGCAAAAAGGAAGAGGATGACCCAGAATTTATGATGTTAAGAATTGAAAAGTTTAAACATATTAACACTGATAAGGAGCGTGGGCACTGAAGGAAGTGGCTGTGTCACTGTGAACATATCAGTAAGATCATATTAACAACATGAACAAATTAAGAGAGGTTTGCACAGGACAGAACTGGGTGCTCAGGACTTTTCTGATCAGTACAACCAGTCCACAGAGCTCCAAACCCCAGAGGATGCACTGTAGGGTGAAAATCCCCTCTGCTCACCTGTAGAATTGCATTTGGTGTTGCATTTGGAAATGGAGGAACCAATACAGAAGCTGCCGTTTTACAGAAGGCTTGGTTTTCATTAAAATGCAGGTTTTTACACCTTGGGAAAATAACTGGAACTACTCTGAAGTAAAAAGAGAGGACTAAGCACTTCATTTTTCCATGGTGCGCTGTGCTGTTATCCAAGCCCACACTTGGAGCTGACCTTGGTGTGTTTAACTCAAGTTGAAGTGCTTGGTCTTCACTGGGCTTTTACCTCAGGATTGCTCCTGCCCCCAAATAAAACCCATCTCTTTCTCAGCAGCCCAGCTGAGCCCCTACTGAAAGTTATTTTCACATGTGCTAAAGTTCACAACAAGCTCCAATTCTTTTGTTTCTTCCAGAAATCCAGAGCAGGGCAGTGTGGCCAGGCAGTGTGGGTGGCTGTGTCTGAACAGGAACAATCCTTATGAAGCCCACTGTGCCATTTATGACATGATTGGATTTTGTCTCACCAGGGAAGAGGTTGATTAACAGTCAAGTGAAAATCAAATATTGGCATTCAGACGTGCACAACAATAGATGCAAAGATGCCAATCATGCACGTAGAACTGAACATCCCAGCAAAACTCCACATGAGCACCCCATTTCTCGTATCCTTTCCCCCATGACAGCAGGGAGAAATTGCACACATAATTTACTGATCTATAATGCGTTGGCTTTCTACACTTATCATATTTCATAGAAGTGATTTCCATCCTGTTGTGCCCTGAAACAGAGGAGAAAAATTAGAGGAAAATGAAGGGAATCTGAATTAACACCTTCAACCTGTCACAGGTGGAAAACTCCATCTATAGATGGATATGTTCAATCCAGAATCACAGAGTCCCACAGGAGAATCACAACTCCCTGAAATGCCTGTAGGCCTCTGGATTACGTATTTGGGTCTTAGATTAGGGAAAACTCTTGTAACCAGAGAGCACCCTGGTGCATACACCTCTGAGAAGGCTCACAGGGATGCTTTTAAAAGTATTGATGGTCTGGAACAACTTACATGTGCTCAATTTGTTCTAGATTTAATTGTGTGAGTTTATATGGGATTTTGAAACTTTTTTTTCCATGAAAACTGCTTTCTTAGCTTTCTTTTCACCTTGAGGTATGTGTTTTCCAATTGGTTTTGTTTACCAACAGAAGCATTTTAGATATATCTGCCTTGGCAAGAAATGCTTTTCTAGAACTTTAGAATTGTGGTATAAACAGCAATATATTTCTGTCTCAATAACATAATTATTCTCATTCTTAATGTTCTTCATTCACTTAGATTATAATACTGGTGTCTTGCCTTAAGCTTTTCTAAGGCAGGGCCTGTTTTCAAATAAAGTAAAATCTTGTTCCTGCTCGGGTCCTTAACACTGCTGTAGTGCAAATATTGTGCAGATAATTTCTGAAAGTTACTCACAGGTCCCAAATTAGCCCAAATTTTGTAAAGTTCCTATTAGTAATCTATGGAATTTATACCAAAGGTGTTGAAATCACTTACGCTTTTGCTGACTCACTTCCCCCAGGGATGGCTGCTGACCTCAGAAATACCCCCAGAGAAGTTCAGGGCACAGAGCTGTACCATGCAGAACACACTGAACTCTCAACTCTGGTTCATCCTACAATTTTTTGCTTGCTATACCTTACTGCCCTGCAAACCCCAGTCCATCTCAAATGTCATTTTCTTTATAATCTGCTCTGACTCAGATGCTGAGTTGGTGTGGTATTTACAAAATATCTGTATCACCGTGGATTTATCTGGCCAAGAGAAGTTAAATGGTTACAGATTAAAAAGATTTTATAAGCACGATATGCCATAGTAAACATTAGTAAAAGTTGTTCTAAAACTCTTGCTGTCTTTTGTTGGGAAAAAAAATTATTGAGGCTTAAAGGGGAAGGCTGCTTAGTAAAAGGAAGGAGAATTAAACACACTGAGGTTTTAAAGGAACTCTGGTTTGCTGATTAAGTGCTTTTTACAGAAGTGCAACGAATGTTTCCTTCTTTTCTAATTCTTAAATCAGGCCCAAGTGCCAGCAAATGACTTTCTTTACTGTGTGTGGAGGTTTATTTTTAGCCACGAGAAGGGTATAGACAGCAGGCTGGAAATCAAGACATTTGCAGGCTAAATAAACTACCACGCACTTGAACTCTGGGTGTCAGCTCATTCATCTCAGCTCAGTTCTCTGTCAGAAACAGCTTCTCAGTCCCATCTGCCAAGGCTCTGAAGCTCCTGACACACGAGGCTGTTCTTATCTTTCTCAAGGCATCTTTCAGTTTTTCAACTTCAGGGTTTTACTAGGATTTTGCAGTGGTTTGAGACTCAGAGTGGAGCTGGAACTTCGTTTTCTTGTCTGTAAACTTGCTGCGAATCTGGCACGTGGTGTTATTCCTTCTGGAATTCTGGTGAGTGGTGGGCACCACCACCACTGTGCCCTTTTAGAACTGAAATATCAGTGAATATGTGACAGATGAAAGGGTTCAAAACAAGACTCCCACCAAATGTTTAACGTCACCAGATGACAACCTGGGAACCAGGTGGCAAAAAGACGGAATTAGATTTTTTAGGTGCCTGCTGGGCTGTTTGTACAGTTTTTTCCTGAGCTGTCTGTCACCTTATTCTAAATTGAAAGATCCAGGAGACCCAGCTTTTAAAGGAATGATTTTCCTCTCCTGTGGGGGGTGTTTGTGCCCACCAATGCTGTTTGCCAAACCGCAGTTTGTGCTGAGCCACTGCTTTTCCCTCCTGTCCCCATCCTGTTGAATCAACACTCCAGTAGAGAAGGCAGTCCTGGGGTGGCCAGCCTGAAGTGTTTGTGACACTGCTGAGGGACAAAACATTCTCTGTCCTGTCACCTGGCTTTCAGCAGGGTTGGAACACGGAATGGGTTCATGCTCAAGCTCCCTGAGATGCATCCACGAGCTGTTTGGTTTAAATTAAGTGCAGCTCCTCTCGGAAAACAGGGCAGCTCCCAGTGCTGCTGCTTCAGGAGAGCTCTGTTCCTATTTGTCCTCTGTTCCTATCAGCTGACCAGCTGGAAAATGGATTTTTTTTCACTCCTTCTCACACTCCAGAGCTAACACAACTTCAAATGAGCGAGCTGCTGGGTATAGCTCATCTCCTGAGACTACAAACAGAATGGTTTGCTGAGTTTTACTCAATTATACCTGTACAAAGTCACTGTGACAGGTGGGTCACTGAGAACCACTGATATGGGGCACAGCACGGATGAATTTCAGGGCCTGATCTGTCCTCTAGAACCTTTTACTTTTGGACTCTTGCAAGGAACCTGGAAGACTCTTATCTTGTGGTTCAGAACCTGAGCTAAATTTGCCAGGCCACCAAAATGTTTCTGCAATGCCTGTAGTCAGTGCAACTTGTTATGCATGTAAATATGTGATTATTGTCCTCACACACCCACTGAAGTGATACCCACGTGTCAGTCCTTGTCAATGACTACAGAAATCATACACAGTAAATACCCTTGGATTCTGGCAAAAATCTTGGGATGTGAGAGTGCTGGATGCCCTCTGTTTTAACAGCAGGGTGACCCAGTGACAGCCTGATGGCAGAAATGTGAATTTAGGGAAAGTCTTGCAACTGCAAACTCTTACCACAACTCATTGCAAGACTGGAGCACGATTGCATCCATTCCTGCAAGGGGTGTCTGAGCCCCCTGAGAGAACATTGTGTGATTAAAAAATGACTCGTGGTTGGGTTGGAATACTTGGAATAAATAAACCAGCAACTGCCTCTTATGCAAGGTCTGTATACTGTCCTCATGGACTTTCACAGAAATGCCACATTTCTGAGAGTTTTCCAGCAGGCCATTTAGAGGCAGCAGGGCCTAGGCAGACAGGATGGGAGACTGCAAACATGAATTCTGGGTCCTGTTCCCCGTTCTGACATGCACTTAACAAGCAACACCTCAGGTACTCACTCCCCTATTTGCAAATAGGAATGAAGTCACTCCCACACCACTTACTTTGATATCAACAGAGAATAGTACTGTTATTTAAGACCTATTATTTCTTATAATTCCTTTTAAGAATCCCTTAAAAGTAAATCTTTTACAAAAATTCATTTCAAAATGATTAAGTATTCATAGCAATAGTAGCATCTATCTAAATGCAAATTTACTCCTTCATCCTATTAAGTATCTATAATGCATATTTAAAATCTCCATAAACCTCCCTCCTCCATAAGGAATATTCTGCTCTCATAGGTATCAGCAGGAATTTGAAAAGGCTCTCTAATGCACACTCAGGGTCCGTGAGCAGGTTGCAGGAAATTGGAAAGAACCAGAAAATAGAGATTAAGGTAAAACTTCTCCTAAGGACAGGATTTAACCGTTCATTCACCTCTTCAACCCTGAGCCAGCAGCAATGGCAGAAGCTGAGATTCTGAGGTATCTGATCAAATGGGAATCTTATATTTGTTCATGTAACCCCAGTTCTAGAGGGGCTGAGGGCCATCATTTGTTTACATCACTGAGAAATCAATTAAAACATGACAGGTGTTCACACAACACCAATTCCTTGCTTCTGCCTTCTGTTGTCTTTGATTTTACACAGTCAAGTGACATTAAATCAGAACAGAGATGAAATAAACCCATGCTTAATCAAAGTCTTCCCATGTAAACCCATATTTTTATGGCTGGCAAATGTAAGTATCCCCTAATGTGCTAAAAAGAAAGGTTAGGAATTGCTAAACTGTACCAGACCCCAGGTAATTCTAATCTAGCATGTACTGCAGTGTGAGCTTTCCTCCTGCCCTAAAGGAAGATGTGCAAAATGAATGTAAAATATTGTATTTCTGCAAAATCTCCTGTCTTTGCTGGAATGGGAACCATGAGTGAGGAAAAAATAGGTGTGAAAAATTGAGATATAGACTGAAACTGCCTGGCTTTGAGCTCATTTTCACCAGGTTAAACTAAATTTCAGAGGAAAGAAACCCGCCCCTTGATGCCAGCTCTGAAGCCATGGATGCAGCAGGACAATGGCTCCCCTTCCAACGGTGTCCCACAAACCAAGATGGATTTTGGAACTGAGGCCTGGCCTCCCCCCAGTGCCAGCCCTGCTGCTCCTTCACACGTGTGATGTGTTCAGAGGGGTGCAAAACAACCACACACAGCACTGGAAGGCTGGATGGAATTCAGGTTACTTCAAAGTCTCATTTTTAAATCAGAGGTTTAGGACTAGGAGAGATCTGGAGCTCATCACTGCAATTTAGACTTCTGTAGCTTAATCTCCCCAGTGTTTCTTCCACATATCAGAAGCTCAAGGCAAACTCCACTGTTTAGTCTCTGTCACATCACTGCAGTGTTACACGATGCCAGTGCACAGAAATAACTTAAATATATGTACTTTGCTGCTTACAATGTAATAACAACACCCATTTGCACCACAGGATGTCTGAATTCAGGCTGCCAAGTGCTGTCTGAAAAGCACAGTTCAGGGGCGGCCTGTGCGTTACATTCCGTGAGGCACTGTTTATTCACAATTAGCAGACTCTAATTATCAGTGAAGAAAGGAGGTTGTGGGTACCAACTTTTTCCATAAGAATAACAGGAGTCTGCTGTATCTTATCATTGTACAGCCAAAACAAAAAGGAGGTGCCAAAGCACAAGCTTCCCTCAGAGATATGCCAGTGCTAATCTCCAGTGCCATGGGACAGACGGGGCCAAAGCCAGCCTGGATCTGGTGTGCAATGTTTTGGTGGCATTATCAGGATGTGTAGCTCTGTGGAAGCCAAGGGGGTTGCAATTTCCTACCTGTTTGCAGCCACTTTTGGGAGAATTTCCAGTAGCAGCCAGCTCGTATTGGCAATAAATCCAGTCCTCTGGGAAGGAGGGAAACGTCACTGCATCAACTGCTCCTGAAAATCAGAGCTAACACAGAGGAGTGAATGTTTTAAAACATAGGAAGAGTGTTAATATCATTAATTTTAGGAGGTTTTTTTCAGACAAGTGCTCAGAACCTTTATTTTATGAAGTGAGTGCTGCAATGTTTACAACCATAAAAGAGGTGAGAGAGATAAAAAGGGATTTTAAGCCCACACAAGACAGTTTTCTACAGTAAAACTGCTGGCTCTCTTTAGGTCTGTGCTGATCATCAATATCAATATGTCCTCAAAATAAACTTTCTGATGATCCTGAAGTAAATTCCTCCCTTCTGCTAAAATTGAGAAAATCACAGAGGACTTTGAAAGCAAACCCTATCTGAATCATCTCCTGATCTGCCTTTATGAAATGTTTTTAAGCTTTCAAGGCTCAAAAATCTGCCACTGTGTATTTATTTGATCTGAATTGCTGAACAGAAGGAATGATAACCTGTAAAATAAATCCTAGAAGAGCTCCTTGTCATAAAGAGGCAACCACCAATTCAGTGTTTCTCAAGCTTTCTAGAATTTGTTCCCTTCTTCCCTGTGGCAGTGTGACACAGGCAGTCCTGGCCACAATTCCAGCCTGCACCCTTCCTGGCTCAGAAATATCAATTCACTCCTCACATGGCTGCCAGAAAGGAGGCAATACTCAGAGGGAAGAGAAGTGAGTGGAGAAAAAAGGAGGAAGGAACTGTCAGGAATTCCATGCATGAATACAGGACAAACCCCTTATTTCTCTTTAGGGTCTTCCCTAGTTGTGACAAACTCTTTCATAAGTGAGAAAGAGGCATCTCAGGAAGATCAAGGTGGCTTTAAGGTTTTCCCTAAAAACTAGGGTACATTTGCTTTTAAGATCCCAAGAAACAGAACTTCATGGAAAAAATATTCTCAGTTTTATTTCAGTATTCCTTAATTTTTTAACCAAAGTTTTTTTTCTTAATTGTGTTCCCTTATTTCCAGTTACATTTGCAAACCTACTACCTCGTATCCTTCCCTATGGGAATGTTCTCTGACTTCTCAACATGGAACATTTGGTCATTGTACTTCATTCACAGGCTGGGAGAGCTGGACGTATCCAACCTGGAGAAGAGATGGCTCCAGAGAGGCCTTGGAGCCCCTTCCTGTGCCTAAAGGGGCTCCAGAAGAGCTGGAGGGGGACTTTGGATGAGGGATGGAGTGACAGGACCAGGGGGAATGGCTTCCCACTGCCAGAGGGCAGGATTGGATGGGATATTGGGAAGGAATTCTTCCCTCAGGCCCTGGGGCACAGGTTCCCAGAGAAGCTGTGGCTGCCCCATCCCTGGAAGTGTCCAAGGCCAGGCTGGACGGGGCTTGGAGCACCCTGGGATAGTGGAAGGTGTCTCTGCCCATGGCAGGGGTGGGATGAGATGGGCTTTAAGGTCCCTTCCAACCCAAACCAGTCTGGGATTCCACGATTCCCATCACTCTGAAGACATGGGAAGGCCACGTGTGGCAAGTGTACAACAAGCAGGTCTTCCCAGTTTGGAGTTGTACCAAATCTCTGCTATTAATGAAATTCATGAAATTTTGCCTGGTGCTGAGATGAGGTGAAACTTTCCTTTTCAAACATAGCCCTCTTGCAGCTCTGCAAGGCCCTGTTGCATCAACACGAGGTTTCAAAATATAGAAAACCCAGCCTGGCCTCAGATTATTTATTTATTTGGTGCTAATGTCTAAGAGAGCAGCAGCATTCCTGACAGCAAGAGGATTCCAAGCATCTGTCCTTAGCTTTCCAGTGACCCTGGGGAAGCAACCCATAATCCACATATTTGAATTGCCACAGGGCTTTGTGGGCTGTGGAGGGGTGGGAATGTGGGCAAGAATATTTCTGGGCCTATAATTAATCCTACTTGTTGTATGAGTGTGATTTATAGGACAGCCTCGGCTCCACGGGAATAAAGGAGCTGTTCTGCAGAGATGTGGAGGTCTGTAATTTGAAGGAGCAATTTCTCTGTTTAATAAACCAGGCCTATTGGAAAGGCTCTCATAAAGTACAGTAGCCTCCTGCCAAGAATTATCCCTTAGTTTTCTGCAGCCTGAGGGTTATTCCAAGAGCGTTCCCAGAGTTTTTTGGCTACAGAGATCAGGATTCACCAAGAGCTGGAATTAAGAAGTCAAAGCTTGCTAACCTGAGGTTTTCAGGTCTTCTGATGATGGATGGAGCAGAAGCAGATGACGCCCTGTTCACCTCTGCTCCCTCCCCCAAGGAAGTATTTGCCCTGTTCTCCCAAAAGGAAGGAAAGAACTGTTCTGCCACAACTTATTTTCCACTTTGGCATGAGCAGATAAGGTATAACCTGGTTATTATTTCATGCACAGCCTCTTTTGAAACTCGATCATCTTTTAAAGCAGTATTGGAGATTTTAAAATGTTTCCTGTGCCAACTCTTCAGCTTCTTCCATGATGGCTGTGCATTAACAAGGAGTCTGTATCCCATTTCAGAATAAAAATTAGCATACCAGAAACATTCTTTTGTCATAAATGCTTCTGCACATGCTGACCCACCCATCATGTGACCAACACCACTGTTCCTGCACACGTGGGTCATCTGACAGTCCATCCCTTCCTCTTTTTCCATGGTGGTGCAGAGCTGACCCCGTGCTGAGTCACCCGTGTGGTGACAAGACACAGCACGTTGTTGGTCAACAGGTTTCACTTACAGAAGTGCTTGTAAAAGATTAATTTTAGTTTCTAGGCTCAGTTCTTGGTGTGGGCCAGCTGCAAAAGACAATCCCCTGCTCTGGTTTTTCAGAGCACAGAGATTTCCTTGCCTGGGTTGGTTAGGAGGATAAGGCCTCTTGCATCGTGTGTGTTTAAACTGCTGGGTGAAATGTAAAGAGAAGAGGTTGGTCCTTTGTCCCCTCAGCCAGCATCCTGCCATCCCCACTGATTGTCTCAGAGTTCAGGCTCTATTCAAGACACCAATTTGGATGCAAAGCTATCCTTAACACAATTGGATACAAATAGCTATCATTTGCTAAGACAAGAAATTATCCCATTCCTTCTCCCGTGAAAGCTTAAAAATTGCTCTAGAAATTAGCTGGCCAATATATAATTATCTGTAATCAGCAGCAGCTCAGCTATGGTGTTTTCTGCAGCTTCTACACCAAACTTCAGGGTCCAGGTTCAGTGTTAATATCTGCAGCTCCCATGGGGGTCTGGTAAGCTGGGAAATGCAACAGAGGCTGTGCTCATCACAAAGAGGTTTCAGCAATAGTATTGTGTTAAACTACAGTGATTCCAGAACTTAATCCTAATGATAGAAAATGGGCTGATGCTGGCACTGCTGAACCTTGCTTCAGGAGTCAGGCGTTACTTCTGCTTCTTACAAATGTTATGAAAAAAATCGAAAGATTATATGAAAAAGCTCATACAAATGTTCCTTGAAAAATACATAGTATTGGGCACAAACCAAGGGAATGTCCATATCAGCAAAACTATTGACCAGTGCACAGGGGATGAGATATGTTGACAGAGCAAAGGACCAGGCAATTAGTGAGCCCTGTTACTGATTGGCTCGTCAGGATCAGGAGGGAATGGTCGCAAATGCTGGAATAACACGAGCCCTAAAAGTGGCTTTCCAGGCTGGGACTGACAGCCCTGCTGCTGAATCCCACTGTTCTGGAGGTAAACAGACTTCATTCTCCAGAGGTTTGATCCATCTCATCTGTATAAAGAGAGGGGGAAACAAATGGATATGACATAACCTGAGTAGGATTCCATACATGCAGCCATTCTTCTCAAAGCCTTGGAGGAATATGGCAGAAGCAGCTGAAATGGGCTGCTGATCCCACTGATTGCATTTTTTAGAGCTACTACTTGGGAAAACGAATAAAAATTCTTTCTAACAAATATCCCCAGCTACTGGGTGGTTGTGAGGTAGAGCCAGGGTATTCAATCTGGAGTCCCTCTGCCAAAGATGTGGCTGCCAGTCACAAAAGAAAACAAGAGAACTCTTTGTACATGCTGGGGTGGCACATGTGGAGCCACATCCAGGACTAGGCCGAAAATATTCCCCGTAACTCCTCTGTCATTTTGGAAAACATGCTGGTCAATGCTGGCTCGCACCATGGTCTCAAAGACAAATCCTTTACCACGAGGGACCCTGTACTCTCCTATCTCAGAGCCCTGATTGCAGGGAAGTGCCTCAGAGTCCGTGTGGATGACACAAGAAGTTAAAAATGAGTCATCATTTTGTTGAATTAGGAGAAATAGCAAATATTTCATGAAGTAAATGATCCTGTTCTCATCTCCACGAGCAGAACAGTGACATAAAGCCATACATTCAGTGGTACTGGAAAGGCTTTTCCTGTTCACAGGCAGCCATAAAACAAAGTGACACTTAGTGATCAGCCACCAAAAATTCACAGGCCTGCAAGACGAGGAAGCAGGAATACAAATGCAGGGATCAGAGCAGCTTAGCCCACTGAAGATGTTTAGATGTCACCCAGCTGCTTGCTGAGACAACTGAGAGAAAATGAACAGTCAAAAGTCAAGAGAGGGAGCTGCAGAGAGCTGGTAGGAACCTAAGTCCCAACACTTCTTTGATCAGCATTTTTAAAGCCTGTTTATCCAAGTACTGCTGAGATTTCAGAAGGATGGCAGTAATTCTTCTCACTGTGCCTCTGTTTACAGATGTGTCCTAAAGCACCTCAGGAGGAGTGATTTCCCACTCCTCCTCCCTGACAGCTGGCACGTTGCCTCTGCTGCGTGGGAGCCCAGGCTCTGCTGTCCCTTCCTCTGGTGCCAGGACAGCCTTTTCTGCCATTGTGAGCAGCCAGGCAAGGCCACTGCCCATTAATCTTGGCTGACTAATGTGTGGGGAAAGGATGTGCGCTAATTACCTCTCTGTACACAGGGAGCATGAAGGGAATTCTCTGGAGCTGCTGCCCTGGAGAGAGTTTGTCCCACTCTGACAGAATGTGCAGAGCAGCCTCTCTCAGAACATGACTCACAACCACTTCTGCCATCATCTGAGGATGTTCAGGCAGAACAAATAGCATGTGACCTGAGGCCAATCACAGCTGGGAATTTGGATTAAAAATAAAAGTGGAATGAGAACATTTGTCACAGAATACTCTGTCCTTCAAGGAGAAGGAAATTTTCTGATGGGGAATAAAAACAGCATTTATTTTTATTAAAAGTGCTTCTGTTTCACTAGGTTTTTTTCTGGCCCTAAGAGCAATTCTCCCTCATGAGTTTGGCTCAGTGAAACAACACAATGTATGTTCTTTCTCAGACTGGGAAGAGGGAGTGTTGGCCTGGGAGAAGCTGCCTGCACCTTGCACTTCTGAAGGAAGGGAAAAAGCAATTGGATTGAGATTCTTTGCAGTAGATACACGTGGGACTGGAATCCTCCTGCCAAACGGGGTCAAAACTAGGAGGAAAGTTTACACATTTGTTGTCTTGAACAAAAGTTTGGGCAGTGTCCAAGCTGTGTTTTGTAAGGGGATTATCTCCTTGGAGTTAATTGTCAGCCGGTGAAGCTGAGATGAAACTCTCCTGTGTGGAGACAAGGCCCAGGCCATGCTTTGTTCGGAGTGTTCACCTTGTTTTCCACAGAACTGATGAATCAAGGGGTGTTCCCATGTAAGTGACAGGAGTGTGGCAGCCTGTTGGAAACAACCATCAGACTGGGGCTTTTTTGAGTTTTGGGCTTTTGTTTGGTTAGAGTTTTTTGTTTATTTGCTTTTGTTTTTTGATAAAGCCCATTTCTGCATTGCCCCTTTCAGAACAGGCACAGGACCATGACTGAGCTCAGTAAACACAGAGCTGCAGTGCCATGAAAACCCTGGAAAGAAGCAGTTCCACTCACTCCATGCTCTGCTTGAGCTCAGCTTCTGCTCTCCAGTTAATCAGTCACCCACTCCCAGGGCTTGGGTTTGCTCCTGCTGTAGTTACACATTTACCCACTCTGTATTCCCCAGCTGCAGCAGTAATCAGCCACCAGGACAGCCTGTAACAAAGTTCCCTGGCTGATAATGTCGTCATTTCTTTATCATGTGGCAGAAAAGCACTGCTATCAATCTGGCCGAGACTGAGGCAGTGGCACTCTGCTTACAGATTGTCACTCCAGTATTTTGTCTATATGCCCAATCCTACACAGGCCAGCCAAGGAATTCTGCTAACTCAGCTACAGCACCTCAGGCTTTGCAAAGCTCTGTAAACACAAGTTCCCAGAGAAGAAATCCAAGAGCACGTTGTGGCAGGGAAAAATATGTTTTAAATACGTTTAGTGAGAATTAAACAGTTCATCAATCAAGTGACAAACAAAAAGCGAGGCCTTATTCATAATCCCTCTTTGCTCTGGGTACAGTAAAAGGTTGGGAGATGGCAGGAAATTAAAATCATATTTTATTTTTCCACCTGCTTCTCCCTATTACACTGAGGCCAATGGTGTGTAGTCCTAGGGCATTCCATAACAGACTCAGGCAGTGTGGGAGCAATAATGAAACACCATTACATTTTCTGGGAGCAACTGCAAAACCTGAGGGGGAGATTGGAGGCTCACTTCAGCTATAGGTTATTGCACACGTTTCTCAGGCAGCTGATAACAGGGAACATAACTGTGCTGAAAAATAGATCAACACTGATTTCTTAGGTTTACTTCAGGAATAGATTTCCAAGAGCACGGAGTCAGAAGAATGATTTCTTTCTTACAGTTCTATTTTCTTTCTTCATTAAAGTGTTGAAATCAATTATCTTAATCAAAGGAAATCTATGGGGATTATTAGGCTGAAACCCTTCAGCCTCTGCTAAACTGTCCAGTGTGTGTTATTGTCTCATTTTCTGTTACTTGAGAAGAGCAATGATGTGGAAAACTCTGTAAAATAAAGGATTTGAAGCAAGGCTGTGTTTAACATGGTGCCCACTCTTACTCCAGGTAAAATGAATAATCAAGTTGTTCTCAGCTGTGAAGGACAGGAACTCAAAGCAGCATTAAAGAACACCTGGGATATCAGGGATAGACGTCACCCTTTAAGGGAAGCAGGGTGGAGGTGCTAGTGGAGGACCTGAATATCACACTTAGAACAGAGAAATAGAAGAAATGTGCTAGAAGGGAATCACTCTCATCCATTCTCCCGTTCCAAGGCAGGAGCTGAGAGTCTTGAACTATTCCTGATGGACTGAAAGGGAAAAGCAGAAGTTAGGGTAGAGGTATCTGGAAGAGTGGCTGCTGTAGGAGATCATATCTGTGGAGTTCCCTCTTTTATTTGAGGTTTATTTGAGTGCAAATGCACAAAACTTTGTGTACCACTCTGCTGACAATAGCAGGTGTATCCTGCACCATCTCTTGCTTTTTATGAGCAGATCTGCGACCTGCACACTCACACATAGTTAAACACACATTTGGTCTATTTGATGTCTCAAGGGTGGGGTTTTGTTGGCAGCTCCATTGCTGGTACCAGTGAAATGGAAAAAACCCAACACATTTGAAGTAAATTAAGGACACACTTTGATTAAACTTGACTTGCAGCCCCTGTTGTCATGGGGCAGTGGGGAGGACATTTTTGCAGTAAGCTGTTTGTTTCAGTGCTTACACCTTTGCTAATGAGAACAGCATGGACATATATATGTAGAATAAGCATTTCTCTCTTTGAAAGTAATAAAAATCCGTCTCAGAGTAGCACTGGTTGCAGCAGCAGCAGCAGCAGCAGCAGCAGCAGCTGGTGGTGTGGTATTTGTTGCCCAATTGCACCTGTTAATGGCTTTTTATACTTCCTGCTAAAGGAGCTATTTCCCACGCTGGAATGCTCTACCACACTTTAATGAAAAGGCTGCCTTGTAGACCCTTCCCCTTGGGTGAAGCTCCTGAAGACTTCCAGCTCACCCACCCAGAGTTTGCAAACATTTCTGCACTCCCAGCCCTGATTGCATGTTATCCCCATGGCAAAGGCAATTGCCTAACAGAAACAAATATTAAGAAAGCATTGAATATATTGTTGCTTGTGCTCTGACAATAAATGCAACAGCTGGAAACAAAGAGGGGAACTGTCACCTGGAACAGCCAGTTCCAAGCACCCACCATTTTGGGATTGGGGCCCAGTGACGTGCACAGTGCAATTGGAAATGGGCCCCCAGGGAAGACTGGACCATGCTTTTGGAAAGGCAAATCTGAACCCTTTTTCTTGAGTATGATGATAAATATCACCATCAGATCACACCTGTATTACAAACTCAGTCTGACCCTCTTATCTGATTTCCAGATGGATGGATTCATGTAGTGAGAGCTCTAAATTCAGACTTAGGATGGTGGTCTTTGAGATCTTGCAATGATTTTGTTTCCTGGAAATGCTGAAAGCCCTTTTTTCCCATCTTCTTGTGCCTATGAAGCAAATGGATGGCAAAGAGCCCCCTCCAAGAATCTCCCACTGGGTGGGACTGAGCAAATCTCAGCCCTTCCAGCAAGGCTGTGTCAAGGCCATAGGAAAAGCCCGTGACAAGTGTCCTCAGTGACACGACATTACTGCACCCTGGAGACTTGGAAATGACCTTGGCAAACACATCCCAGGATGGGGAGAAGCAAATACAACCGCATCAAGTGGAAGGGATAACGGGATAAAATTACAGATTTTTTTCATGCAGACCCAAAATTTCTTGTGCCTCAGGTTTTCTTTGCCCAATACAAAATAATTGTGTCCTGGTGATTTTACAAGGCTCACGGATGTGCAGGTGAGAAGGAAAAGAAATAGAGAAGAATGAACTAATGACATGAGCTTTGCTAGGTTTCATGGACAGATGATATTATTTAGTTAAAGTAGCAGATTTCTTTAAAATTTCATACATTAGGTGAGAGAAAGAAGCTTCTGTATATGACTGGAAAGAAGATATAGGGTGGCACATTATTGTGGAGACTATGCTTTGTCTCATTTTTATTCAGTCATCTAAAATTGACATCCAGAGCCCGTAGAAGGAGCAGCATCTCTAGAGTAGAAGACAAATCCCAGCCTGAAACATCCCAGGAGATTAATGCCATGCTGAGCTCCCCCCGCTGTAGAATGGGACTAATTGGATGCTTGGCTTTTGGACAGGCTTAAATTAAATATGAGGCAATCAAGCCATGATATCCATGCACATTTGTGCCTTGTAAATAGTAAAATAGAGGAGAGGACCTGGAGGAAACCTAGAATTTCATTCAGAAGCAGATGATGACAAAAAAGGATAAAATGTGAGACTCTTCAGTGTCAGTTAAACATCCTTTTTTTCCTGTATAAATGAAGCCCTGCTAATTAGCCAGGATACCTTTCCAGTGTTTTGTGCCATCATCTTTTCAGCAGTTTTTAGATCATTAGTGTCCATTAACTCCTGAAATATCAGAGAGAATGTGAAGAAAAAAAGTATTACTTCTCTAAAAGGAAAAGAATGTTATGAAAACAAACTGTGGCTTTTTAGGACTTTTTGCAATTTCCTGAGGCTTTTTCTTGAACTGGGGAACATCAAGTCCTCCCTCTCCAGCAATTCGTGGGAACAGTGGACTATGCACGAGAGACTGGATCAGTCCTTTGGAAGGAGAGACAGATTCATAAAATCACTGGGTTTCAAAATGCCTTTGGAAAGAGCTGCTGTCTCCAAAGCACAGCCTGGACGTGAGGAGGGCGCTGGCAGCCAGTGCTGACACACAGGGATTTGAAATGCCACCAAAAAGAGACCAGCCTGGATGTGCTAGGGTTTGCTACGGGCTTGGAAGGATGGCTTCCCTCACCAGGGGCTTGTATGGAAAGGGATCCATGTCCTACGCGAGAAATGAAATAAGGTGCTTTTCTTTTGGCATTTCCCAGTTCTCCTTTTCAGGCATCTGAGGACTGCCTGTGCCATGAAAGTCCAGCCCAGGACACAACAATCATGGATAGTGGTGATGAGAGTTCTCAGCCAAACAGATGTTTTGGCTACCAAGCAGTGCCTGCCTTTTTTAGCAACGGCAGCACAACACTGCTGTGCCTTGGGATCGGGATCTGCTCTGTCCACATCCTCACGTTACACTGCTGTGTATCCCATGGCTTGGAATGGCACCTTGGAGCTTTGCCTTGGACGGGTGAAACTCCACCTTTCTGGTTGCTGAACCTTGCTGTGTTGATTCCAGACACTTATCCCAGCAGCTCAAGATTGGGTTGGATTCAAAACTTGGCTCCAGAATGCACAAGTCTCTGATGGGATTTAGGAACTGTAGGTGCACTGTGTATTTTGTTATCCCAGTCATTAAGCAAATAGCACCCAGAACACCCCTCCTGCACCCCAGCTGGGATGATTTCTCAGTTTGACAGCAAACTATTCCAAAATACTTTTTCATCCATATTTTGCACCTGTAATAGTTTCACCTTTCAATGCTTCCCAGGTTGTTTATATGAATGTTACATGTCATGGCACATGTACTGCTTCCCCCATGCTCACAAGGTCAATTATTCTGTCAAAAAAGGAAATTAAATTAAAGTAGAATGGCATGATTCTACTCTTGACAAAAATACTTATTATGTTGCTATTGGCTGGATACCCTAAGACGGATAGTTACCTAAATCAGGAACTAATTAGCTATTTGAAGCCTGACTAACCTGTAATTCTCTTGGTTCTTTCTTTTTCTTAAGAAAGAAAAAAATAGAAGAGAGAAATTTTTCCTTCTTAGGTCCTCTGAGGCCTCACTTTTCCGTGATCCATGAGTTCTTAAAGATAATCATTTAATGGTTCAGATTGTTTTAGTTATTTCCTTAAATACTCCAGGGTAAATTTCCTTGCAGCTTGCTCACTTGAATGTATCTAACCCAGCTGAACACATTTAACCTATTCTCTTCCTACTCTCTACACTCCAGTTTGTTGCTAATTTTAATTATTCTAAGCATCTGGTGGGAGTTAACCTTGTGCTGTGAAGACCTAGGCAAAGAAGCTATTAACAATTAATCTTTATTTTTCTGTTCTTTCCTCATCTTCCCTTGGCAGTAGTGGGATTTTTATCTTTTTGTTTGTTTTAATGTACAGAATCTTGTCTCATCTCCTTTGATGCCTCTTGCAAGCTGTAGTTTTCTGCTTTAATATTGGAACACCAATGGATATTTCCCACCATGGGTCAGTCTGCACAAACAGAAGGGAAATGCTTGATTTTAGAGCCAGTGTGGAAAAAGCTGCCCAAGAAAGTAATTTCCAGTGATGTGCCCCAGCCCAGAAACTGGGAGCATTACATTGCTTCAAAAACATATCACTGGATAGGTTCATTAGGATTTACGGATTATCAAACAGCTCCACTGACCTGAGGTGATTTAGAGTAGTGGTTCTTCATGTGTTAGCCAGTGAGAAAGTAACACTCAAAACCACCACCAGGGAAAAAAAGGTGGAAAAAAGGAAAAATCCCCAAAAGAGTTGCTCACCTCTAAGGGAACACAAAACTGGGGAAATAGAATTTTAAAGCAACAGTCCCAGGTTATGTTTCTTGCTTGTAAATGAAAACATTTCTAGTGGTGATTTATAATGGATTTTTCCTTGAAGAAAGGAACATTTTCAGGCATCCTGCAGAAGACACTGTAAGGGGGGTATTAAGGATGTTGGATGATCTGGGGCTGATCCCTTTTCTGCAGCCCCATTGCTCCATCCTCCCCCATCAGTGACATGAAACAAGTTGGTGCTGATTGTTGAAAAGCATTTGGAGCAATTTGCTGGAATTCCACTTCTGAACTCACCTGCTCCGTGGGATTGGTCATGCACAGTGCTGGAAACCCAGGGAGCTCAGAATGGTCGAGTAGAACAATGTGTTTTCTTTGGTAAAGGTGCAGTTTGGAGGCTGAGATTTTATCTCTGAAACCACATTTGAAAGACATATTAAAATGCCCAATAAAACATGCTGGGTTCTTAATCCATTGAGCAATTACTCGTTTCAAATTATAGCAGCAGCATTAAAACGCAGCTGGGGTAATTTCTAAGAAAATCAGGAGATATAATCATATGACAACATCCTTGTGCCCTGCAGTCCTGACATGCAGAATGCCTCCTGAGCTCGAGGAGGTCTTGTGTGTCTGAGCACAGTAGGACAGGCTTTATTTTGAACAAAAAGTTCTGTACCATGCACCTATCAAAGTGAGATTTTGCTCCTCTGGCTGTCAGGCAGAATGTACCCACTGCCTGTGATTTAAGACTCACCAGGCATGCCAAGAATATATTAGCTTGCTCTTGGCAGCAGGGATTGTATTTGTGTAACAACAAGCTTTAAAACCCTGTTAAGAAACATTGTCTGATCTGTAGCATGGGACCCATTCATTTTGTTGTTGTCATTTTGCTGAAGAGAAAAAAAAAAATTGTGCACAAGACATTTCTCCAAAAATCTGTAGGGCACTTTGGAATGTCTTAAAAAAACCCAAGCCAACAAACAAGCAACAAGCACCGTGACAGATTGGGTAAGAGCTCCATCTACTACTTCTTGAAGGCCTGTTTGTCGTGTACAGGAGAATGTTTGTTGTGTCTCCTGGACACGCTCCTGTCCCTCCACTGCCTCACTGTGTGACTTGCACAAGGATTTCAAAACCAGGGCCTAACGTCAGGCCCTTAAATCTCTGTTTAAGTGTGCAGAATCCAGCTGCTTTTTGCTCTGCACTTCTGGACTTTGGGGGTGCCAAACAAGGGACAAGGAGAGGCCAGTGAGTTAAACCTGCAGCGTGAGGGACAAGGGTTTCAAGTCCCTGCACTGCCCTCCAGATGAGCACTGTGACTTTTTGTGTCTCTTTATTTGTGCAAAGTGGAAGAGGTCCGTCAGAAAAAGTAATGCCAGAGAAACTGCCTGCACTGGCCACAGTACCTGCTGGAGTGAGGGAGGCTAAATGCCAGTAGTACAGCTCAAAATAAGGGTCTGACTGGGCTTCACAAGGCCTCTTCTTGATATCGGCATGGAAGTTTTGAACTGCCTCATCTTTGTCCCAGAACAGACTAAAAACTCGTGTTGCGGATTGCATTTGTCTTTGCTTTTGCAGAAGGGCTCTCCTGTTTTCGCACTCGGCAGGAAAACTGCCTGTGAGTTCCAGCTCTAACAATCTGAGCTGCTGGGGAGAAGCTTTGCTCCTTCTGGAGCTGGCAAGATGCTCCTTCCCGAGGTGCCTGAAGGTTGCCATTGACCTCAGGATGGCTGGAGAGGGCAGGAACAGCTGGGACTGCACAGCTCCCATCCCCTGGCACAAAGGTTTCGGGGGAAGGAAATGCTATTATAATTTGTATCCTCAGCCCCTTGGCTGCAAACCAAACTACCATAACTCTGAGCAAGACAGGCACTCACATCCAGCAAGGGCACGGGCCGGATGCAGGGGACAGGAACTGGGGACAATGGGAAGAATCTGGGGTGCAGCAGGAGCCACAGGCTGTCCCCTGGCTTGCCCTGCCTGTCAGCTCTTTGTGCAAAGACTCCTTTATGGAATGATTTGAACCTGGCAAACCAGACGCATTCCTTGCGACAACAATGTCTCCTCTCTCCCTCTCGTTTGAATAATGCCCACAACTGAATATTGATGTTCCTGCAAGTGGAATTCTGGCTGTACAGAAAGAAATTTCTCAGCCAGTGGAATATTCAGTCAGGCTTGAGCCCAGCCCAGGGATTTCACACTGTGCTGATGCCCCAGCATAGCTGTGCTCTTTCCAGGTGGGCAGCAGTGGCACTGGCAATCCCTTTTCACTGTTTTTAATGCCTGATTAATTCTTCAAAATACTTTGCATTTACTGTTCTTGAAACATCCTTTCTGCATATTTGGGACAGGTACCCCCAGTGTTCTATTTAGGATGGAATCCTGTTCCCTTTGGGTACCCAAACCCCTCACTCTGTGCTGGGAGAACCAGTTGGGAATCATTGGAATGTCTGTGCCAGGCTGTGGTGCAGCACTGAACATGATACCAAAAAAGCAGTGTGGATGTTAAAGAATTCTTCTGTCTGAGCTTTGCTTTCCAAACTGACTCCATCCTGCTCGGGCACTTTGTATTTCTTTGATTTCTTTACATGTGACAGAAGAGTGAGTGGGCACAAATGTGAGTGAGTGGTTTCACAAATGAAACTCATTTGCACATCATTCCATGGAGGCCAATTCTGCAAATCCTGGTTCAAAAGCCGCTTGCTTGAAATCTTGTCTGGTTGAGAGTGGCCAGAATCCAGACCATGAGCACTTGAGTGGTGTCACTTGTAACACAAATGTGATTTTTCTCTAAACATGAGCAGCTTCTACATTCCAGGGTTGATCCCAGATTTGAAGATCTTTCCTTGTATTGGGAAGGTTTCAGTGAAGCTCTGGGTTAATAGCATTCCAGGCTCAGTGTTAGTTAATGTGCACAGCTTTATTGTGTACGAACGGAAGTGAAGAGCAAACAGAGATGAGAGATTATGTATAAAACTCATAAGTGGGTGCTTTACAGCCCACTGGTTCCTCCCTCACAATATAGCCCTGCCCACAGAGGGAGTTTGGAACTAGATGTTCCCTGAGGTCCCTCCCAACCCAACCCATTCTCTGATAATATATGTGTTAAGTTGTATAATTTTCAGTACCGACAATTTATTGTGGTACCACTCATGTTGTACCTGGCAGGAAAACACCTCACAACCTTCTATGAAGAGCAAATTAAAAGTTATGCCTTTGGGGAACCAAAAATAGCTGACATCAGAAATACCCTCTTTGTGAGTAGAGAATAGTTGTGGCTGGGTGCCAGAAGTACCCTCTTCAGCACCAGCCTATCCAAGTAACTCCTGCGAGCCACCTTCACAGCCCTGTCGTGTTTTCAAACCCCATTTTTTAGCATGACTTCATCCCCTGTGATTTCACCTTGGTGTGATGCCAATTGCCTCTAAGGACATTTTACCAGGTTTGAGTTATACTTGCAAGCAGACTCTGCACCTTTGCATTGCAATGGTAAATGCAGTGACTCCTTACTGTAGAGTTCACCCAGAAAAGAAGGTGAGGAACTCTCTGTGACTTAAATTTTCATTGCCTTCATACATTTTAATTTTTCTCACTAACAGCTGCAAAATAAAAAAAGGCTATTAATTTACTGAGCAATTAATATGCTTTATTTTTAATAATTAGAACCAACCTGTTTCTGATAGTCATTTGCATTGTCTTTTTCCACTGAACTGCAAGTGCAAGCTTAATAATAGGACTCAGGCAATTTTATTCCATAAATTGATCTTGCAAAGGCAAAGCACCTTGGAAGTCCCATCTTCTTTGAATCTGGCTTTATTACCCTTTTTTTTACTTTTTATTGTAAAAATGCATAGACTAAAAATATCAAATATTTGTACTCAAACTGTGCAGAGTCCAGAGGCAGAACCTGCACAAGTTTGTGTCTTACCTACATGTAAGGGCACAACTTGTACATGTTTGCTCACCTACCAGTCTGGACTTAATCACTTTAATTCACATTAAAATGTGTAAACTAAAGAGAAAGGAAGTCTAGAAGAAGTGTGGAAATATTCAGCTAAAGAGCTTTGAGATCTTTTCATCAAAGTTCAGCTAAGAGAGAGCAAGTGTAAAATAATCTGGATTCTGACACACTGCAGGTTGGGTTCTGTGTCATGGACAGAAACAGAAGGAAATGTCACAACCAAAGTTCAACAAAACCAGCTGATTTGGAGAGAGCTCACTGATCAGTTCATGATTTAATTCTGTTATCAAGTGGAGACCCAAATCCTTGTTTTTAGGTCTAGAACCCAAAGCTTGCCCTTGCTGCAGGAGCCACCTCCTTTGCTCTGCTGTGGTTTCTCATTTATTACAACAGGAAGAAGACAGATCTCCCTTGCCAGCAAGCAGATGTCCACCAGGAAGATTTTACTAACTGATCAATTGCAAAATCCCTCACTGCAATCCTGTGTAAAATCAGATGCCCTCTGTCCTTCCTCCCACTCCAGCTCAGTTGCCAAAACTTACATACAAAATTATTACTGTAATGTTTTATAGTCACTGGGAAAAAAATATCCATTTGGTCTTACAGAATGATGTGAAATGAATCTCTGGCCTCAAAAGAAAAAAAAAGTCTATTAAAAGTAGCTCTTTTTCCTCCCTCCTCCCTCTCCCAGGCCCCTTTTGCTCCCCTCCCCCAACAATAAAGGATGTTTTGGAACAGCCTTTTCAGGAAACATTTCCACAGCAAAATGCAGCATCATTTATAATATTTAAAGCTACATTTTTGTTGAGATGGCTTGGCAGGCTTTGCTTGCAAATCTGGCAGGATATGGCCAGCTGAGAGTTAGCACTAACAAACTGAGGATATGCTGACACAACAGAATGCTTTAATCATCATTGCAGCAAGCAGGACAAGATCTTCTCCTGCACTGCCAGCTCTTCCCAGTGTGAGAACCAATGGAGCTGCGTATTCCTCCTTCCCTCCCCTGCCTCTGGAGAGTACAGTTTTCCCTTGCTGTCTCCACTGAACTAAAAAAACCTCGTTGGGTAACAGCATATAACATAATGAGCAATGGATATTCCTCTTGGCCAATGCTGTGATGAAAATGCTCCCCATTTCCAACACAATAAGGAAGCTTAATAATTAAAAAGAAAGCCCTTAACCAGTATATGTCTCAATAAAAGGGCTATTTTCACTTGCAGCTGAAGCTCTTTTTTGGCTTCACCCTTTTCTGAAGCAGGGCTGAAAGCCATATTCAGTTAGCAAAATCCTAATTAGAAACTGGTCCCATTTGAGAGTTGGGAACTGATCTCAGCTGTTTGCAAAAATCTGTCGAAGTAAATTAATTTCATATTTAAAAGAAGCCCTGAAGCATTTAACCCCCAAAATCTAAGTGTTACAGCCCTAACTAATGCTTGCCCAGAGCAACACTTGCCCAGAGTATTCCTGCTACATGATCCAGCTGAGTTACAGACTTGCAATAATTTAGGATTTGTTGCATCAAGCAATAGAGAGGTGTCCTGAAAGGGATTGTGAATGGAACCAACCTTTCAATGTATGGATGCTGTTTACTGGCTTTGTTACACCAAAACTTCCTGCAAACACAAAGTCCATGAGGCTTTGGGCTGTTAAAAGAATAGAGGTGAAATCCCGTAAGATCCTGTCCATGGACCCTGAACAGGACAGCCTGAAATTCACTTCCTGCTCCCTCCCTTTGCCTTGTCTTGGTGTGGGAGTTCCTTGGGACAGCACTGGGGTCTGGAAGGCCAAGTTCAGGAGGACCCTCTGGTCTGGTTGAGGACCTTTAGGTGCCTTGCACACAAGTAAGTACAACCAGGATTTTTCCAAGATTCCACACTGTGCATATTGGGAAGAAGGGATTAGTACAACCAGGCTTTTTCCAAGATTACACACTGTGCATGTTGGAAAGAAGGGTTGATATCCTTGCAAGTGTGCAGCTTTTATTCAGAACAGGAAGGTCCAGAGACTGGGATACCCCCAGCAGGGATGCCCTGCAGAGGCCCTGCAGCACAGGGTGTTTGCTGGGAGTGAGGAAGGAGCAGACACAATGAACCCGCACCACCTCCACACCCCGAGCTGCTCACTCCCTTCTCCAGCTCCACACTGGCACGGGATGTGTCAGCTCTCACATGGGGAGAAATCCAGCTGGACTGATGTGTCTGAAGTGATGTTGAAAGCAGGAGTGTGGCAAAAGAGCACTGATGAGGCAGAGGGTCAGAGTGCAATGCAGGTGGGTCAGAAGCAAAAATACTTCTCTCTAGAGTCTTTTTGTACTGGAAAATCAGGGGTATCTATTTTGAGGCAGCTCTCAGAATGTGTGACTGAAAGGTAACAAACACAGCCAGTTTTTACTGTCTGGAGTTCTACTCACAGATAGTTTCTGGCTGGGAGCAATACTAGAAGTGTATGTTATATTGTTGTATATTATAACACTGTTACATTGCATCCAAAGTTGTGGAACCATTTCCTTCTTGCTTTTGTTATTGGGTCACTCATTGACTCCTGATTACTTTAAGCCAGTGAAGATGTGCTGCCTCACGCCCCTAATTTCCTATCCATACCCTGCCTACCTAAATGAAAATCCAGAAGTTCAGAAGCTATTTTCCCTACAATCATCATTTCCAGGATCAGGTAGAGCCAAGAAAAATGGAAGTGTATTGCCTGTATCTGTGTAGTTGGATACATACCTGTGCAGCTGATGTTTTTCCACCACAGGCAAGGCAGTTGGAATGGGATTTACAATTGGATAATTTTTTCCAATGCTTGAATGAAAACATGAAATATCTGACTGGTGTGTGACTGAACTGCTGATCCAGGAGGTGTTTGCTGGGGTTGTTACCCCTCGTTTTTGTTTTCCTCCTTCTATAAATCTCCAGCTGCAGCTTTGTATTCCTTGTGTTTACAAAGTTGGTGTCACATCCATTTAAGGGACATTAACTCTTATTTAAAAGGAAAAAAGTCCCATTAAAGCATACTCAGCTTCAAGACAGAGTTTACAATTGCAAATCAAATATTAAATCCTGTCCCTGCCAGGGCTTAACTGTACCCACAGAGATGGGAACCCATGGTGTGTGTGCTGAGGGAGAGGGCTCAGTCACACAAGCTGGGACAGCAGTTCTTGGGATGTCCATCTTCCCTTTTCCAGTGTTTTGGAGCCCTGAGGGCTGGCTGTGTCAGGGAAAGGTTCTGTTAGGAAGTGCTGGAAGGTGGTTCATTACCTGCACCAGGGGGGCAAACAGGTTTTCATTGCTGTTATGGAAACCGTGATTAAAACGGTCTCAGCTGCCTTTGCCGTAACAATGGAGATGCTGGAAATGTTTTTATCTCCTCTAGATTTTCAGTCTAGGCCCTCACAGCAATATTTGCTGTGGAAATGGTCACCAATGTGCTTTGTCTGAAGAAGGTAATTTTTCCTGTTGAACAGGGACCTTTGAGCTCCTACAAGGAATGTTTTGATGCCTGACATGGAGAGGGAAGTGGGCAGGTAGTTGCTGGATGTGTGCAGGGACATCAAATGACTTTCTCTGGACACGATTGGCGTCCAATTTTTCTCCTGAAAAAGCAGATCAGTGTGAAATACAAGTCAGAATGGCAGCTCAGAAGTTTCAAGGCCTGTGGGAATGCCCCAGTGTCCCACATCCCTGAAGATGTGATGATGCAGTGCACGGATGACTAAGGGACAGTACAGCACCAGCAAAGTGAAGCTCTTCAAAGGCAGGCATGTGCCAGCTGACTGCTTCTATTTTTGAGTTGTTAAATGTTTTTGGTAGCACTGAAGATCAAAACCCAAACTGTTCATTTCTGGCGTAGCCCATTCTAACCAAAACTCCAGAGAGTCTGAAAGTATTACAACCTACTTATGAACTCCCATTAGCAAGTTTTTGTTTTTAATAAATAAAGTCCCATAGAAACAGAAAGTATTTACAAATAGATCAAAATTCTGAATATAATTCACAAGAGAAAATGCTATTTTTTGAGAAAATGTTTTCATATCCTCATAACAGTCATTTGTTCTAAATTAGTACATAGCAATTGTCCATTAAATGAACATTTTTCCCTTAAGACCTATTCTTGCAGAAAAGTATTTTAGGCAAAACTTCTTAACCATGATGTAACCGTGTAGAATCAGAACATTTCAGTGATTAGTAACTCACATAAAAAATGAACACTTTCTGTGGCTTGAGGAAAACATGATGAATAACTATCAGTATGTGAGAGAAGACAGGATGTAGGGACAACAATATATTTTATTAGAGCAGCTTATACAGTTGAAAGAAAAGCTGAGGCTTTTGGGCACTCATTCTCTTCATCCTCGTAAAGGATAACACCCAATCCTGCGGAACTGTCTTCTCTTTGCTCCTTGCTATGACCATGATTACACTGCCACTCTCAAAATACATGGATTTTTGGGCTAAGTGGCTTAGACACTGCTAAACAGCCAGTTTCAAAAATATTACCCCACACAGGAGCTGAATTAAGCTCTTTGGTTAATGTGCTTCTGGGGTACACTGACTTTTTTCCTGTAGCAAAGTACTGAACTCAATTTCCCTGTCAGAGCATTTCTGCCACTGTCCTTTTCAAATAATTTTGAATATTACTTACATTAAGAACATGCCCTAAAATTCTTCTTTATTTGAAACTACTTCTGAACTTCCATTTCTGGTGAAACCAGTGGGAAATTGGATTGTATAAGAAATGAAGGCTCATATTAATAGTTCTTGCTGTGTGTTGCTATGACAGGAATTCAGTGTCGGAGCTGGGGTCCATCTCAGTGCCAGCCCATCCTCGATCCTACGGGAGGGGCTGAGCTCTGCAGTTTAACAGAGGTTCTCCCACCAAGGGGTGGATGGCTACATTTCAAATGAACAGTGGAAAACAACTTTAAACAAAGAGTTGTTATTTTCTTTTGCATTGTAACAGCCAGAAATGAGTGTGCATGTAATTCCTGCCAGTCTGATGCTCAGCTGGAACAGGTTGTGGCTTTTGAAATGTGCAGCAAACATGCAATGCTGAGCATTACCTGCAACACTGCGTTTGCTCCAGGGCAATCATTTCTGAGCTCCTGAAATGACCTCACTGCAAGCTTTGTAAGATCAAAGCTGTTCTCTCTAGCCTCGCAGTGACTTCATCTCAGTGCAATTCCCCCTGGGGGCTTTAAACCTTGAGGCTGAATGATCCAACTGTCCAAACTTCCTGGTGGGCATAACGCTCACTACTGACCACAGGCTCCGAGGTTGCCTGAAATAAGTAGCAGGAAACACTTCCAGGTGTAGAAGGCATGAACTGATGGATTTATTTTAATATTTACCTCTCTCAGATTCTTTATATATTGCATAATTTGCATCAACTGAGAGTTTCAAGGGCTGCATTAGGAGCAAAGCCAATGAATACTCCCTGAGGATCCTGCTCACACAGACACCCACATCACCTCTTTGTCCTCTTGTGTATCACTGCTCCACCTCTCTCACTAAGTTTAAGGCACATTTTTTGCTACATCAATAAAATATGGACATGGAGAGGAAACAAAAAGTATTCCATTGGGGAGCACTCCTTACTTTGATATAAAAGTTACAATTAGTGGCTTCTTTCCCCCAGATCCCCTTTTCTGGTCCACCAGTGTGGGTCCCCCCTGCTTGACTTAGTCACGGGTCACATTCACAAATGTGGGCAGGTGAAATGTGAATCTCAGGGACTCTCACAGCAGTACTGAAAATACCCAAAAATGATGTGTAAGGAAATTATACCTTCTGTTATAATTGTTCACTCTGCTGTGCTTTGCTCCCAGTGGAATTCTTAGGTGACATTCCAGGGCAACATATGCAAGAAAATGAGCAATCTCAACGGCAGGGAACATCTCCCAGCACCCTTGTGATGAGCAACAAGAGCTCCAGTCAAACTAAGGGTGCAGGGTTTCCATCACACAAAGCTTTATCTTTCCAAGAATTAATCCAACCCTTGCTTTTGTTTAGGAGCTAATCTCTCATGCCTTTACAATTTTCCATATTTTGACTGTTTGTTCAAGGATCGTTCATCAAATCAACTGGGAAGGTCTCAGGCCGAGAGGTTTGTACCAACCTATCCCAGCCCAGTGCTGGCTGCTGTGGGGTGGGAATGGGAGGCCCTGGGGAGCAGCTGCTGCTCCGCCTGTCTCAGACTGGAATCAAAAAGTTTCTGTTTCCTAAGAGTGCTGAGAAGTGCTTATTTCTTCCTTAATTATTTCTTGAAATGGCATCTAGTGTTGGCCCACAAATGATGGGCCTAATTCTCACACCAAGCCCTCTTTACACAGCTCTGTCAGTGTCAAATCCTATTTTGGAAGGCACAAATATGGTCAGAGCTGACACTTCTAACTTGGGCCTTTTAAACTCTCATGGGAGGTTACACTAATCTGTGAATGAATTTTATTCTGCTGCTGCCTTGGGAGCACAAAATGGAACGTAATACTTAAAACATTTCCCTAGAAATGTTCAAGGAGAAAGGTTTTTATTTAGTTGAAAATTTCACTGCATGCTTAACCAACTTGAGTGAAGCATCAATCATACTGGACAAGCAATTTTAAGAAATAACATAGTTAAAAAAATTAATTCTGAAAATACTGCCAACAATTTCATGATATAGATATTTTTAATATTAAAAGTAAATTGTAAATGTGTCTTTATAAACAATATGCATAAAATAGATCTACTATACTAAGCTCTCTCTTTTTAAATGCTGTTTCACAGTAATTTCTTAGGTATGCCAAGTTTTCCCTCAAAGAAATAGTGCAATCTGAAGAACATACATTATGTCAGGGGATCACAACTGCTCTGCTCATCAATACAAGTCCTTGTAGATCTCTTGTAGGAGTGGATGGAGGCTCATGTCTGTCTCCGTTTTCTTGATGACCTGCAGGAGCTGCACGTGCTCCGTCACGATCTGTCTGAGGTCCGTCATTTTCTGCAGCAGCTTTGCAAACAGCTGCGAGGACTCGGGGTGGTTCAGCTTCAGCTGCAGCTCCAGAGCTTGCAACAGGTTGTCCTGAATGTCTTCAATGGGCTTCACATTTAACAACCCGGGGCGGTCTGGGGAAAAACCGGGAGCGGGAAATTTATGAACACACGGGAGCATCTCATGTATTAATTTCTTAAACATTTCTTAGCCTATTAAGCCTTCACATATGGCATTTCCTGAGAACTGTCTGACAAGAAGTTAATGTTTAAGATTTGGCTGGAATTTGCTCAAAGAAGTTTTAGAACTAGGCTTGGGAACAGTTCAAGTGGTGCAGATCCAGAGACAGGTTAATGCATTATTGCAGTGGACTTTCCACGGTAAACTGGGAGTGTTTGTGGAAAGCAAGAGCGAGATATAGTTGGGAGATAAACAGTCTGTATCGGGTAATTTACTTCTGGAAAATCAACATATCCTCTGATGGCTTTGCATGTAGTTGCCACCATTAGAAATGTTTCCTGCTAAAACTGATGTGAACCTATCCAAATTTTACAAAAGGCATAAATTCAACTTCTGCAGTCATACTAACCTGGGAGACTTAAAAATCACAGGTTCAGTTCTTCTCCACGCCCAAGTTCCAGCTGCTATTAGGAAGTTTCATGATGGCTTTGCAGCAGCTCATCAGCTTAGGCACAGGCACTTATGGCAGTGGAGAGTAATGGATGTGGCTTGTGCAGAAAATGCCTTTCCTGGGCTGGTGCCACAGGCACTTCTGCTCCGTATGGAGGAGGCTGGGGGATGTTTCCAGCCACAGTCAGCTGCTTGCACTGCCACAGCTGCCAGAGCCCAGCAGCAGCTTTGGCACAGCTCATCCTTCAGCAAGAAGCAAAATCTTTCTTTTTTAACCATTATTATAATCTTCAGCATAGCTGTTCTGTTGGTTCTATCTGTCCCCAAATACATTCTTAAGTGGCTGCAGTTATTAACAGAATTTGTAACATTTGTTTTCTAATTTGAGGTAATAAATTATTTGATTTTACAGCACTGAAAGTTAATGAAATGTTGAATGTCTAAGCAATGGAAGCTGCTTAACATTGTTAAAGCCTCACATAAGACAATAGCCTCCATGAATTTATTACTGCTAAAATACTTAATGCTGGGTTACACATCCCAATTATCAGAATACACCATGAAAAAAGAGTAAATAACTTAAATATAAAATTTGCTGTGTAGCTATGAAACTAATTTCATAGGTTGATCAATAAAAAGCAGTGCCTATAGCAAGATTTAAATCACTTCCCTAAGGCAATAATTCCATCTCAGCAAGGACAAGAGGTTGATCTCTACTAAAAACATAAAAAATAAGCTGTTATTTCCTGTGATCTTGGTAACCTTTCTGTGCATACAGTTCTACTAACTCAGCTTGACTCGTGCTGTACACTGGAAAAAAGGCTCAGAGAAAACAAAGCTCTTTATAAATACGTTGGGGTTTTACTTCACGGGGAAAGAAATTGCAGTGTAAACTAAAAGGCAAAGCTGGCAGGAAAACAAATGAGTATACACCAGCCATGAAAACGAAGGTCACTGGTCAGGAAAGGATACTCAGTTCTCCAAGAGGTGAGGTTTGGGGATAGTTTTTCAGAGACAGGAATGACAGTCATTTTGAATATGGACCTTGGTATTTGTTTGCCAATGTGCTTGTCCTGCAGACATCACTCATTTATCCCATTCAACTGATAACACCATAAAATATGGTTCAGAAAGTCTGTGAGTAAACCCCTGCAAGCAGAGAATTGTCTCTAAACAAAAGATTCCTTTTTTAAAATTTCCTTTGGCAATATTTTTGAGCAATTTTTTTTAGGATACTTCAGAGAATTTTTGGTAAATATTTATTTTTTGATTACCTGAATGCATTGCACATGCTGCACAACCTAGTTGCCTTCTTGATATCTTTCCAAAACATCCCAAATTTCAGCACTTCAAAGCTGTTAATAATTTTGGGTTGAGATAGCTTTAAATTTTCCTTGTGTGCTGCAGATGAACTCTGAGCTAGCTGGGTATGACTCAGTGTGCAGTGACATAAAAAATCAAAAAGCACAAAGACATGGCCTTGATTTCCTCTGAGATTAATCTCCATTTGCCCCCTGCTTCTTTGTGGTGGGAATTTTTAGGGCGTGAGTTTTTCAGGAGTGAACCCAAGTCAAATATGGTGCTCCCCAGTGCAACTTTAGAGTCCAGGATGAAACTCCACTGAGTCTGGGACTTACCAGGAGCCCCCTGAATTTGGATGCCTGAGGTCAACTGAAGTTCAGTGTAGTGGCTAAAATCCTTCAAACCCTTTGAAAACCCCAGTCTGGTGGTTTTATAATGGCCCGGTGGAACCAGAGTCAGAAAAGATGACTATGACAAAAGCCTAGGAGATCATCAGATGTTATTTTTAAATAAGCCAATTCAAGAGGAAGGAAAATTCCCATTGAAGGCAAGAGAGATTTTTCATGAATGAGAACTTCAGGATATGGACAGTGTTTTTTGGGTGTTGACAGTTTGCTATACTTTCTCAGTAAAAATTTCTTACAGAGGAAAATGCTGTTTCTGTTCCAAGAAACTTATCTAAATCAGGAAAAAAGGAAATAGGAGGCACAAGCTTAAACATCCAGCTATTATGGTGTATTTCAAGCTGTTAGAATGCTCTTAAATATATATGCTCCAGACTGACTTGGTTAAGTACCAAAAGGGGTGTTTTGTGCAGCAGGGAGCTGCAGAGAAGTGTGCCTTGCAGAAAAAAGGTCCAGGGGAATGATTAAAAGTAAACTCTGAGAACCATTCCAACAGGGAATAGGAAGACACAGGAATGGGAGTGTGAAACTGTTTGAAAATGGCAAAGGGAACTTGTGAGGGAAGTGAAAGACAAAATCAAAAAGTGGTAGCAGGACTTTCTTATGATAGAATGGAAATTGGTGACAAAGTGCAAAGGAAAGGGGTGATATGATTAAGGTGAGAGATAAAGTGCTTTGGACACTGCTTTTAATCCTCTCTGATACAGCAGATTGTTGTTTGAGGTTTAGCTTTTCATTTGCTATTTCCAACCTGCCTTTTAACCATGCAGACTATGCCAAGGAGTACCACGTTTCCCTTTTTATTACCATGTTTCTTTATTCAGATTTTCTTTACGCTTTCATTCATTGTCCTACAGCTGCTTCCTTTGGTTTGAAAACTCTGCAGAAACTGTTCTAGGTAAGAAAATGTTCACAGTGACAGGGAAAGGCTGAGAGCCAGGCAGAGGTCTGAGTGCCAGCAGTACCACTTTGTGTAAGTTGATGTTCTATACTGAAAATACTTTATTTGTTTATTTACTTACTTGGATGCATCTTTCCTGTTCCTAACAATAATTACAATTTTTTTTTCCTGTTCCTCACCACATGAAATTGTCATCTGCATGTCTTTACATGTTCATATCTCTGAATAAGTGCATTTTGCATTTAAATACACATTCTAAAATCTCACTATGAAAAAATAGGCAGAGACATGGCTGAGTGAGCAAATGTGCTCCTTCTTTTGCTGAGGCAGATGTGACTCAGCAGTCTGAGGTTTTTCTTCTGAGACTGTCACATGTATTGTAGTCACCAGGATTTTGGTTCAACGCCTACAGCGATGATCTGCAGTTCTTGGTCTGATTACAAAGCATTTCTAAGAATGCGCAGGATTTGTGTAGCAGTGAAATAGGAACTAGGTCTTGGTACTATTCTGTGATAAAACTTCCAATTTTCCTGAACTCAGAATTCAGCAAAATTACTGAATACAGTGTTTAAACAAGGAGCAGGGATTTGTGGCTTAAAATTGAGGGTAAAAACACACTCAGAAAAGAGAAGAAGTGAGTTTAGAAGCATCTCTGGATTTAAATACCAGTTTGACTGCATGTGGATTATCAGCACGTAGGTCTTTACATGTATACCCTGCCACAAACAGTGCTGTATCCAAACATTCCTGCATCCAAGCACTGCTCTATCCAAACATTCCTGCATCCAAACACTACTGTATCCAAACACTGCAGAAGAGAACACACAAAACTTCGTGTCCATCCATGTGAACATGCTACAAAATTCCCTTTTGAGCTTTTACTTTGTTTGACAACAACCTGCTTGAGTGGGTTTGCTCTGTTCATGTGATTTATCATTTATTAAATGTGATTTATCCCAATAAGACTTGCAGTATTATTTTTCCTGCCCAAATAGAGACATCCAACTCGTTTTCCTTAAACCTTCTAGTGATAGACTTCATTTTCAGGTATATGTGATATTTTTAAAGATGCCTCATGTTCTTTAACATGTATAGCACAGCACTCACTGCTGACTGAGGGTGTGTCTCAGAGGAACCCAACAGGAAGGAAGAATATCCCCTTGAAAAAAGCTTCCCAAATCTCATTTAACCAAAGAGTATCTTTGAAAGTTACCACAACTAGAAGAATGTTTACAATATGAGAGTTTGGTCTTGCTGTTGATGGTAGAAATCATTTCTGTTGCACAAACAGGATAATAGCCCATGCTCACACACAGTCTCTGTCTCATCAGCATGAAATTCAGAATACAAGAATTTGTTTGCCATTCACATTGTTTTATAGCACCAACAGTGAGAGCAGCTCTTCAGCAGTGAGTTCAGAGGAACATTTGGAATCACTGAGACAGTGAGGCTGCACTGAGCAGCTCACAAACAGTAAAACCCCCAGCTGTGGGAGTGGGAGTACTTTCAATCTGGTGCTCTTGCAGTTAATTTGTCAGCTTCTTATTGCTGTGATTTGGGCTTTTTGCCTTTTTAGATAACATGTAAAACCAGCTGTTTTGATATCAAAAAGCTGAACTGTTTTACAGCATTTGTGACAAATTCCAAACCCTTTGCAATGAAAAGCTTTCTATGTGTAATGTTCCAGCTGGAATTATCTTTCTCTTTCCCTTCTCTTCTTCTGTGTAGAGCTGCACCAGAGCCAGCCCCCCTGGAGCCAGCAGAATTAGCATAATTTCAGTAGGTAATGACAGATTCACAATTAGAGCCTCTGGCTGGGATCTTTTTTGGTTTCACAAACTGGTTTTCTGTTAAAGGTATTTGCACACAGGATTTTTTGAAATGACTTAAACATTGCAGTATTCCTGCAGCAAGTGAAGTCCTCAAGGTAATATGGTTTTGAAATCCTGATTTCAGTGAAATCACCCTGGTTCAATATTCAAATAGTTCTTACAGAAACACCGTTTTGCAAGGACATAGCTCTTACAGAAACATCTGAGACATCTGAGAAATAGGACTCAGTTCCATATCTCATAAGATATTTCAGTCCCACAGAATGCATACAGTTCAATAGATACCATATCTGACTGTAAATTCCATGATAAAAGCCATTCTCCAATCGGTAACAAAGCTTAATTATTTTCAGAATACAAACTCATTTTTTCGAGTAGCTATCATGCTTTTTAGGAAAAAAACAGTTCTGAACAAAGGTAGTGAGATCTTTGTTATTAAGCAATGAAATTATTTTCCTAGAAAGGACTGTTTTAAATTTATATGGATTTATACATCTCTCTGGATTTGCTCCAGAGTTACTTGACGACTAATGATTAAAACTCATTAGAAGATCTCTGTTTACAAATTATTCTTAAAAAAACCCAAACCCCATGCCGATAAATCTGGTTCAAGACAGTTCATTATTGTATGTGAATCACTGTCCCCCTGCAATCTAAAATGTGAGATTGGTTACATCATACCTGTTTCCTCTAGTGCAAACCACACACTGCTGGAGACATGGCTTTGCAGATTCCAAGTTCCCTTTTTGCAATTAGGACTGAATTTTGAGAGGCCTTTTTCTCATCTGTCACCTTTTATTACATTAAAAACCACAAAATGTTGGTGTGCTTTTGTGTAGTGCCCTGATAGGTTTGTATAATTCCTCCTCCCCCATCAAAGCCAACCAAAAATAAACCAGCAAGGTGTTCTCCTTCCCTGAATTAATGCAGAATCCTCAGGGATCATGGTGTTTAAGGTGTGCACAAGGAAATGTCTCCTGGGAACTGTTCCTGTTTGAAGCGGACTTAGTGGAATAAACCACATTGTGATTCCCCATTTTTACTGAATGAAACACAGTGCCAGGAGGAACTGGGGGTGATTTGAAATGAAGCTACACCTAACAAGGCACTCTGAGCAGTTTGTTTTTAGAACAATAGCATGTGCTTGTGTTTGATTGCTTAAATGTAATTTAATAACAAAATACCCTGTGTTGATCTGCGGAGGAGCTGAATCCAGAACACTCAGCACATTCCTCCCATGGATATGTGCAGTCCCATGTTAGGCCAAAATACACACAAATCAGTCGGGTAAAACTTTGTTTGTGCAACATCACTGACTTGGTAGTGTTGGCCAAAGTAACAGACCTTCAATATGCCTGAAATGTGTGTCTGATGTATCAGTGGAGAGGTGGCTAAGCAGAATAAATCTTGGTAGCCATCAGTGATTCACTAAATAGAACAGTGCCATCACCTCAGGAACAGAGAGGACACTCTGAGTGCCTTCAGAAAAGCTGAAAATTCAGTGGTTTTTCAGCGAAGTGTTGGAATGTAGGTAGTCTGATACCTGGGCTTTCAGATTCCTGCTTTGCTCCAAGCATAATGTATAAAGATAACACAAACAGAGCAGCTCAGGAAACCTGAACAGACACACAATGCCTGTTTTTTCTCAGGTATTAGGAGACCATTGTTATCCTAAGAAATTCATTCTTTTCCCCTCCTTTTAAAGGCAAACAAAACCTTGCACAAATGAAAAAAACAATGAAAAGCACCGTAACACTTCTGTAAGCCCAATATCACCTATATTTTGAAATTGTTCTGGAGTCAGTTATTTGTGCACAATCAGAAAGCCACACAACCTAACTGCAAGTTTAAAAAAATCTCATGCAGAATTTTAGCTCTTGCTAATGAAATTCCACCCTTCCTGTTTTCCAAAAGATAGGCCTGATTTTGTTCTCTACGTAAATGAACTGCTGACTCAGCAGGCATTTCCAGCTCCATCACTAATATCAGGTCATTTCCATTTTCAGTTTCTGCCTGAAACTGAAGAAAGGACAAATAACATCAAGAAAGTTGAAAATTGCTAAAAAAAACATGTGTGAATGTACTCATCCCAGCCTGCAGTGTTGATGAGCACTTTGCTGTTTGGACAGGAATTAAAAGTGTCAATTCTATCCTAGAAAATATCATACAAATAAGAGAGCACTTACCTCCACTTAGGATAATGACAGCTATAAATATTGCCAGGTCACTGTCATCTAATTCCAGTGCATTGAACTTCACAGCAAACTCAAACTTGGGCTCCATAAAGTCACAAAAAGGTTTCCTCAGGCTCTTCAGAAACTCCCGTGTCATGAATCCCTGTCCATCAGATATAAGAACTCCATCTTTATTCATCAGAGAAGCCAGCAGAGTATATATGATCTCATGGACCCCGTATTTCAGGAGAGTTACTTGATCATTCAGGTCAAGATTCACAAAGCCTGGAATGTTCTTGGCAAATTCCGTGATCTCCTGCACTGCCTCCACGGAGCGGACCTGGCACCGCTGGAAGATGCGGATGGCCACCTCCTTGTTCTCCTCCTGCAGGGGGGACACGTGCTTGCACTTGATCTGGTCTTCTCCCATCATTAAAGAGTTCATGTCATAAATAACAAATGGCTAAAAACAAAAGGAAAAGTCCATTTACTCCAGAATGTCCTTCCCAAGAGCGTTTGGCTCCTGAGAAACCCAAACAAGGATAGAACTCACCAGCAAGCACTCAGAGATCTGTGAGGAGCCTATCAAGGGTTCCCAAAATAGTTAAATTGTCCTAAACCTATTAAAGCAAATATCCTCACAATGTTAAAGTGATGTACAGAAAGGCCAAGTAAGGGGGAGGAAGGAACACTGTTTTAAAATCTGTGAGTTTTGCCTTTTCCTTTGTTTGCTTGTTTTTATAATTTTACAAACATTCTGTAATTCCAGAATTCAGTGTTTGGAATGCTTAACAAAAGATTAAAATGATGCTCCTTTTACCTGAATTATAATGACTTCTATAAAAAAGAATCTATTAAGTGTACAGGAATCTTCTTTTTTTGTAGAGAGACAGAGCATATTCACATTTTGATTCCTTGATATACTATCTTCTTCCTTTCATGTTCTATCCTTCTAGGAAATACTGCAAGTAATATCAACTTTATGGCATTGATTATGCGATAAATGTAACCTTTTGCTGTTAACTCCTTTAAAAATAACAAAGTTAGGATATATTTAAACTCACTCAACTTGTCTTTAGGAAAGAAAAAACAAATAACATGATACAAAACACAATTCAGAACACAAGAATGAGTCTGTGAAATAAACACAACTGGAACAAATCAATTTTGAAAGTAGATTAGAAAAAGTAGTGCCAGAATACTTTCATTAGGATCTGGAAACAATCTGCTTCAGAATATGCAAAAGAAGCTCCTGGTTTTAAAGAAGTGGTTATGTGAGGATTTCTCAAATTTATTTGAAGAATCCTTCCCTTAGAGGATTAATAACGGAATAGTTCATTGCTGCACTGAACAAATATCCACTGATACCAATAGGTTTGTTAACATTCTTGATTAATTAATTAAAATACAAGGAATTATACACCACACCAATTGGACTAGAGAAATGCTTTAAAAAATTTTAGATCCTTTATGATTACAGATTCCAATGCCTTATACAGGTGCTCAATCTCATGGTTTTATATTCACTACATGTTGCAGAACAGATTGGAAAATAACCCAAGCCTTCCTACACCAGTCAGTGGCCCTTTCCCACAGAATTAGCCTCTGGAAACTCTTAAAATTCTATTCCTATTTGATTAAATTAGCTTAGAAATCAAATCAGTGCTATCTTTTTTTTTTAAACTGAAAATAGTTACTTTCCTTGGAGGCTGGTGGTGCCTTCTGAAGGGGATAATGCCCACAGATGCTCATCCCTACCCACCAGCTGGAGGTAACTCCTCCCATCCCACAGTTCTGCAGCTGGACACTGTGGAAGTGTGTGGTCACCTGGTTCAGGCAAAGCCCAACACACAGCTCTGACCTGCTCCCACTGGGAAGAGGGGAGGGAATGGCAGCTTTGTCTTTGGCTGACACAGCTGCTGGGTAAACAGTGAGCTCAAGGAGTTGTGTCCACACAGCAGGATCTCAGCCCCCCAAACTTCCGGTTAAATCCAAATCCTGCTGCTTCCATGACCAGTGAAACCAGTGCTGCCACTGTCCCTGTCCCTGTGAGCAGTCAAAGCTCCAGAGCACAACATTCCAGTAAGGAGAATGTGAGGTAGGGCCCTGTTTTCCCCCTTGCACTAAGGATTTCAGTGTGAAACTGAAACAATAAACACACTGTGCTGAGAAAAGCCAGGAGGAGAAGGCATTTTTCATGGGGTAATGACATTCTGGCAGCAGCAAAACCATTTAATGCATATCTGTACATATGGATATGCCAGCAGAGGTGGAATAGTGGAATAACAAGACTGTAGAAGCTGCTTCTAAAATGCATGTTTTGGTTCTAGTGGGACATTTCTTTCTGTTCTTTCTAGTGGGAGCACCAAGTACAACAAAAAGTCATCTATTGTGTTCATGTTCATGTGCTTCAGAAAGCCTATATTGCACCACTGGCTTACTCATGATGAAAATCAAGAAAGAGTTCAAAATAGCTGAAGATTTTTTGGTATAAAGGTTCTGATGAACTTTTTGAGTAGAATCTTAAATCAAATGAGCTCTGTATATCCCAGAAAATGATGAGTTACTCATTTTAGTTTTGACACGCTCACTTGCATATCCAATTATTTTAAGTTAATTCAAATGATACAGCAACCAAAAAATAACATAAATTTAAACTATACCCACAGTAAATAGTTTGATGCTCCAGAGCACCAAACCCATTGATAAAAACAAGAAAGTTGAAACCATTAAATACCGAGTGTCACTCTTTCAGGTATTTTTAAAAAAGACTTGAAAATTGGCAGCAATGGAAAGCTGGATTCTGTCTACTGGTTTAGTGCTATTTCTAATCTGGCAAAGTTTAAAAACTTTCAAGAAAAAAGGAGAATGTGATTGATGGCTTATTAAACATTTACTGGATGAGAATTGCAGTGGAGGAACATTCAGACATGACCAGGTTGCACATTCCCAGGTGTTTTTTAAGTGCCCAGCACAGCAGAGCACCAAAACACATCAAGTGAGATCTGTGACAACTTCACAGAACCTTGCAGGACTGACGGAGGGTTTGTGGGTGTGCCTGGGAACTCAGAAACTTCCTAGGAACATCTGGAAAAACAGAAGATGAGAGCACTCTGTCCAAACTTCTGTTTCCTTCGGGGCAGCTGCAGAATAGAGGAGCAGGCCAGGTGACATGTTTAGGATGAAGAGGAGTAAACAAGATAGATAATTACACACCTCACTTCTAATGCTTTTCCCAATACAGGTACATAGTTGTTAATAGCATGTTTGAAAAATTAAATTGCTGTATGAATTCTTTCCCATTATGTTTCTGGTATAGAGAGGGAAGTGTGGAAAGACTTGGAAAAAACCCAATGACCTTCAAGTGGGTTTGGCATTTCAGCTTCTGCAGAATAAATAAACTATTTCAATAAACTTGATATATTCCATGCTGAAAAGTTACTCAAACTGTAAAGTTATGTGAGTTTTTTATAAATTATTTTTTTAAATGCCTTTAATGAAAGGAAGAAAATCTGAAATAGTTCCAAATTCTTTCCTGTCTTTGAAATTATTAAAGGAAATAAAATACAGTCTCTGTTGTAATCCTGGCAAAAAAATTTCTGGCAAAAAAATTTCTGCCAATGATTCTAGAAAATATATCAATCTTAGTGTTATAAGTTTTGGAAAACTATTTTGCTCTTTAGGTATTAAAATACTGTCCAAATTTAAAACCTACCAAAATGATCAGATCTTATTTATCCTCCTTCTCACTGATACAGAAGATTGTTATGCATTGCCAGTGATGTTTCCAAGGCAATCCACAAACACACCCATCGCTATTCCTTACTTTCCCAAGATTTTCTTGTGCATTCTCCTCCAATTCAAATGGCACTGACACAGAGCACCGATCTGACCTGAGATAACCCAGTTAAAAACAGGAAGTCATCAGAGCATCATAAGAATGAACATCATAGTTCAGGCTTGTGATTGTGCTGGTGCTGGAATCATTTGACACTTAGGAAAAAGAATATTCCTTAGGGAACAGCTAGTGCTGATAATATGTTGTGATATGGATACTTGAATAGGAGAGCAAGCAATTCCTGACAGCTAGATAGCCACCTTAAACAGATAGTGTGGGAGATAACCTTTGGGCAAGGAGAAGGAAAACGGGAAGAGAGGATCAGGGAATACAAAAAGGTTAAGATGACCTTCAAATTCTTGTCCTAGTTTCAAGTATTTTATTAGGTGAACTTGGAGTTTTTTCAAATAATGTTTACTTATTCTATCTAAAAACATTTCCTGTGTTTCAGACACAGCTTGAAATATGTAACTGCCAGCAGCAAAGTTGGGGTTTTTTTAGGTTCGGTGGTTTTTTTTGGTTTTTTTTTTTTTAAGAGTTGCCAACTCGGTAAATCATTGACTCAGAAGAAAGGAAGAAACAACAAAAAAGAGGGAACTAACTGATTTGTCTGTCGTCTTTCCTGTCAGGATGGCCCTCGCCTTGGCTTTGGTCAGAGGGAAGGACTTGATGTAGGAGTCGTACAAGTGCTTGGCCAGCGCTCGCAGGTCAGCGGATTCCGGGTTTAGCTGCTCGATGTCGCTGGAGATCTCTGCCAGCAGCTTCTCCTTCTCTGCCTGTGGCATCCTCCCAAACCTGATGGCTGAACAACATCACAAGGGTTACTCTGGCTGCAGTTGCACCTCAAAAAAGCACACTTGAATAGATTTTTCTGTCAGTTTTCTGCACCTGTAATTGCACCTCGAAAAGCGCATTTGAACAGCTTTGCCTGTCACCTTTTGGTGTGGGTGAGGCTTGGATTAAAGAAGGGTTAGGCAAGCAAGGAAAGGTGATGTTCTCCAGGAATTTAGGCAAAACAGCTGAAGTGCTTTAAAGAAATGTAAACAAACAAATCTCAAAGAGGAAATAATCTCTGTGCCCTATCAGTACTATTACAATGTCTTGATTAGAAATGCGAACCTGCTGTCAGCTCACCTGACCTCCTGGTTCCACCTCCAATCTACATAAAATGTAAAGATATTTAAGGTATTAAAATTCTGTTGGCTTAGAGTAGGCACCACTTTTCAGCCTTGTATTATTTTGGGCAAATCACCATATGGATCTCAGATTCTTCATTTGTTTAGAAACAGAACTCTCACATGCCTTGCAGGAATAAATTCCTAAATAATTCAGCAGAATTTAACATAGCAAGTGCTATAAAATGTTACCATAAGAATTAAGGAATGGGAAAGAAGTTTGTACAGGGAATAAAAAGGCTGGAAAAGGCTGAGTCCTTCATAGTACCTGTATATATGTGCAGTATTGAAAGAACTGGAAACGGTTCTACCTCATCATATAATCTCAAAACTACTCAATACTAACCCAGGACAAATCTCCTCTAAACCTACTTTTATGCCCATGTACTTCCTATCTAAGACATTATTTATTCACATGGGACTGACTTGGATAGTATTTCAAATGAGCCGTCAAGATCAAGACTGATTTATCATATGATATTTCAGTAAACAGAATTTATTTTATTTTACAAAAACAAAACAGAACAAAAGAGCATCAAAACAAAAAACGGAAGGAAGAAATAAAGGTTTGCATTTTGGCCTTAGGGTAAAATAGAAATATTTTGAATATTTTTTCAGTGATTAATTTGTTCCTTGGATAAAGGAAAAGTGCTGCTGGGATCATACATATAGATGATTATACTGGGGATGTTTATTTTGGAAATAGCCAGGAACTTTTTTCTGTGAGTCTGTTTGGAACGTGTTGATGGGCAAAAAGACACTTTTTTTTCAAGAATAAATAATTATGGCAGAAGACATCCTATATTATATTTATTGATCAATTGTCTCATTTCATGGCTGTAGAAGAAAAGTTGATTATTTTTACAAATGTACTCCATTTCTCTTTCAGCGAACTCAGTCTCAGAGTGACACGTGCTCTAGATTTCATATTTGCTTGGGTGTTCTTTCTATTAAGTTATACTGAACTCCAGCAGGAAACATGGATCTGTTGTGGGCCTGTTCCTGAGAGCTGAGGTTTGCAGAAGACATTTCATCGTCTGGAATCTCACTGGTGGAGGACTCCCTTCCATCAAAGTTATCTTTACAAAAAGGTATAAAAAAAGTGACAGTGGATTGCTTCTCCTTCCTCTGTTTTAATATTAACTTAGCTCTGAAATAGCCTATACACTCCACCGAGGCATTAAAAACAAAAGGAACTGATTTTCTTTTTTCCACCTTCTTTTCTTTTCCCTCCTCCCCATTTTACTCAGGTTTCTGCTGGAGCATTCTCAAGGATACAGCGCAGTGGATATCCCAGCTGGAGCACTGATTACTGACACACAACTGTTTCACAGACAGATTTTATTGAAAAGATCAGGAATTTTCAAATCAGAGGTTGCTTTGTCATTAGAGAATAAATGACTAAGCTTTATAAGTGTATTCTCTTAAAGAACAGAAACCAGACTGGTAACAAGCATCTTGCTAGAAATTCATACATGGGTGAATAGAGCAGTGCCTGGATTTTCAAGGAAGTTTGCCAGGATTGAGTGGGATAATTTCTTTCTTAAAACTTGTGATAGTTTCCCACATGCAGGCACTTATGGACTGTTGTAAACCAGTGCAAACCAGTGTCCTGCCAGTTGTGAGCATGAAGTGACAGCATAGTTTGTATCCTGTGGTTTCCAAACGTGCCCCTTATCCCATAGCTGCATCCCTGTGCAGGCTCTGGTCTCCTTGGAAAGCAGCTTTCAGTGCCAGTGTGATTTGGCATTGCTGATCAACACCTTGTTGGTAGTTCTCTGTTGGAAGTTTGCAATAGCACTGGTGGACAACTTATAAATGACAACTTACATTGTGCCCAATTTTTTCATGAAATATAGAATTCACTGAGGGTGTTTCAGAATCCCTTTTCTGGTGTGCTTAGTCCAAGCAAAGGATACCAAACTACCTGTGCAAAGTAAGCAGGTGTTTTAAGCTCCAGTGCTTCTAATATAAAATTATTTCCATTAATTTACAGATTGCATTGGAATCCATCATACTGCAAATATTTCATTTACTGGTAACAGTTCCATGTTAGATGCCTTCTTTCACTTAGCATTTGTTTTTATTTTGTGATGGTGTTATTTATTTTCCTGAAGTGTGCTTTGAGATATCTGCATCAAAAGCTTTATAAACCCCATATATTATTTATTACTTTGCTATTTGTTTCAGAACTCTTCCTTGTAGGAATCATATCTAATTTTTTTTTGTTTCCATGTGTTTGAGAAATTGCATAATTTTTATATATACAGTCAAAAATCCCCATGAACGTTAATATTAGAGCATTGTCTTCATGGTGCTAAATTTTATGAATGCTAACCCCTTAATATATAATCTATTTTGGAGGTAAAGCCCAAAGACAGAGGGAAACTACATCAAATGACACATGATTAAAGCTGCAGAGAAATGTGGTATGTATTTCTAAGGAATATCTGCCATGGGGGCTCGTGATGCTGATTTTTCTACAAAGAAATATTATTTTAAATTCCTCCTGTGTAATTGGAAATGGAAAAACCCACCCGCAAACAACAGAAGGAATAAGTATTACTCCCAAAGGTAGCACAGAAAGTTGTTACCTCAGCATCAGCTCAGGCCAAACCCCTGCTGGGATCACAGGATGCTGATCAGCTGGTCCAGGCAGCATCGTGGGGTTGTCTCTTACTCAGACTTGGGGTAAGGTTTGTTATGCATCTTTATTTTTGTATGGATTGTCCATTCATTAGCAATCCATCATTCCCACCTGTGATTGTTTCTTTCTAAATGGGTGTTTTTAAAGCTGTTCAATGGATCTTTCATGAACCACTTTTAAACACTGTCCCTATTTCAGGAACAAGTGTTTGGAAGATTTCTGATAGAATTCATGAATTACAAGAATAAAGTTTCCTAAAGAAAAGGTGACCTGGACCCAAAAGTACATCTTGACTGTAACAATTCATTAACAACAAAGAGAGTTGTGAATCAATTATTCTTATCTTTCAGTTTCACAGGCATAGGATTTAATATTTTTTTTAAGTTTAGAATATATTTTATAAATTTGATATTAGTTGCAGCACATTCTGTTCAATGTTTGGGGCAAAATTCAGTTTTGGAGGACTAACCTGGCAGTTTCCTTTTGGAAATGACATTGTCATTGTCATTTTCAGGGGACTGAGACAAAAATCAAGGAGAGATCAGGCAGCAGGAGGTTTATGGAAGGAATTGGGAAAGTGGGATTTTGGATGAGAGGAGAAGAATGAGGGACTGATGATGATGCTTACAAAGGTTAGGTTGGGAAGAGGAGAGCCTGGGAAGGGGATCAGTCAGGATCTGTGTGGGAAGGGCAGGGAAGAGCCCGGGATCTGATGGAAGAGCTCTGGAAACACAGCTGGCTGCCCATGCTGGGCATGGAAGGGGTTCAGGTAGCAGCTTCTTCCCCAGTAATCCAATCTGTAAGTTTGGGCACGAGCCTGAGCTGGAACGTAGGATCTCTCTCTTTGCTGCAGAAGTTCTTTCTTTGACTTGCATTTACAGGAGTCTCCACATGTCAGTAATAGAAAGCCACTAGTGAACAGTAAGTCACTACATGCTGCATTACATCCTTTGGATTTCTGTGGAAAAACTACAGTATTTATCCTTACGCCAGATTTTACTGCTTGGAGAAGCAAGATGTAAAAAAAGATGATTGTTCATAGATTGCTCTGTAGGACGCTACACTTCTGATTGTCTGGATTATTTCTGAGCATACAGGAGTCCCCAGATAGACCATAAATGCAGTTTCTTACATTAGAAAACACAAAATAAAGCCAAAGTGAATACCTGTCTGAGTTTACTGGAGGCATATGCCCAGATTGAGCGATTCCCTGCTCCCAGAACTGATGACAAAGACATATTGCCATGTGTTCTCTTTATTCCCTTACAGTAGCTGGGTTCATATGAGTAGTATTTTTAGTCAAAGAGAACAAAATAAATGACATTTCTAAAATAAAGAACAAAGCTTCTGCTCAGTGGTATTCAGAATACAATCTGAACAACTCAGGGTTAAACCCAGAGCAGCAGTGTGGCTAGAGAAGGAAAGCAAAACAATATTCCAAGCATGAGAACACCACTGTCTTTTTTAACCTTTAGCCAAGTGGTATGCAGCATTTATACGTGAAAAAATGTGGCTATAGCTGCTGAGTGTCTCCTTGCATTCAGTCTTTTTCCCTGATCATTTTGCAATAATACATCTACACAAAGACAGACATAGATTGGAACCCTCAGGCACAAATAACCCACATTCTGCTACAAAGCACTGAAAATTCAGATAATTTCCCTACCCAAGTGGATATAATCTGTAGATGTAACATAAAAATGTGTCTCAGTGACATTGACCACATCCAGTGTTGCATTTTTTTATGCTTCTCCATGAAGGCTTTGGTCCTCAAAGGCGAAATTCAGCTCTTTTTTATAAAATTGTTTATAAATTATAAAGGAAAGAGGGCATCTCATGCAATGCAATGCAACCAGAGTGGGCAAAAAAAGGCAAATGTAGAAGGCAATACTGGACTAGAAACACTAACTCCTTGTTAGGTGAATTCCTGGTTGGAACAAAGGAAAATGTTCCTTGAAGCCCTGGGGCAAATGGCTTTGCCCTTTTCCTGCCTCCCCCTGACTCCCATAACCTTGTTGGTGCCACAGCTTCTGCCTGGGCAGTGGCTGAACAGGGCAAAAATGGCAGGTGAAATGTTAATTTAAAACTGTTCTTTATGTGCCTAAGGATGTGACAGGATGGTCTTGGCCATCCCCTTCTTGATGGAACTGCACATGGTTCCCATTGACACGACTGGGAGCTGTGCTGCCAGGTGAGGGGGGAATTTGGCATGCACCTTGAAAATAATAAGAATAATAAAACCTCCTCAATTACTATCAAAATACCCACAGTAGCATTTCAAAATTAGATTTATTTTAAAGTGTTACTGTTGCATCCCGGGAATTTGAAAACCATGTTTTCTATTAGCAAAACATTTCCCATACCAATTTACATTCAGTGCATGTATTAGCTTTGCAAACCACAGCTAAGCTTTCCTCTTGGGGACAGTACACTCATTTTTTATGTTGAAAATAATGGAAGTTCTAAAAAAACCACAGAGAAATTATTTTCCCAGTCATGTTTGCAATTCTTTACCCTTAGAATTACATAAGTCTCTATGTTATGACATTTAATTCCTGTTTTCACTCAGCTTTGCCAAAGCAATGTGACAAAGAATCTTCATTATGTCTTTCTGTCCAAACATTCGTAAGTATTTCCACATGAATTGCTCTGTTAATTTTAAAGTTCAGAGGGACTTTCTTCTAAATTCTATGCAAGAGAGAAGTATGGTGATATTCTTCATGCCATTACCTGTGGTAAAGAAGGCAACCACAGAAGTAGACACAATTGGGAAAAAAAAGTGTCCTGTGCATCAAATCCAAGTTGCTGTTATTCACAAAGCTTCAGCACATTCTCTAATCCATCTCTCATAATTAAATTTTTGGCTTCCAGGAAAAGCACATTGAGCTACAGCATGCAAAAGGGTCTTGTCAGAAAATAAGACAATGAACTGAAAAATAGCAATTATATTGGGAATATATTCAGGAGGAACTACCAACAGTGTAATGAGCAGGAATGATGGTGAGTAAACCCAACTCATGTTATATTATGTATTACAGCAAGAAATGCAAATCTCTACCTATGTGATTTTCATGTTGAAAGCAATTTCCAGTCACACAGATCCTCCTAAACTCAGGGCAATCTCTCTGACAGGTTTTTCCAAACTACCAGGTATAAAGCAACTGAAGACTGTGGGCATTCAAGCAGCACATTCAGGACATGTATTAATGTTTCCTGTTATTTTTCGGGTGAACCATTACTGATGCAAAAGATGCTGTGTGCACTCACCATTATGTGACATTCCAACGGCAAGGCACTTCTGGAATCTGCAGTACTGACATTTATTTCTGCTTTTCTTATGGATGCGGCAGTTGAGATCACATCTGTCATAAATTAGCTTTAATCGGATCGTCCTTCGGAAGAAGCCCTGGAGTAAACACAAAAACATGGAAAAGGATGCAAGAAGCTGCCAGTGCCATCATGTCCCTTCTCTGTCCATGCAGAGCACCCCTCTGTGTACTCCCTGGCCAGGACTTTGTGGCAGATGGATTTCCAAGGGAAGTGAAGCTCCATTTGTTCCACTGCTCGTGGGACAATTTGTTATGAAGCAAACAGGACACTTCCAAAATATAAAGTTCACTACTAATGCAGAAAATTTGTTGTAAACCACAATAAACCAAAAATTCTGCCAACAGCAGTTCAATCTTTAGTAAATAAAAAAGGTTACGGGTTATTTCTCTTTTTACAGTTTAAAGATTTTTTTTGGATCAGTCATAATCAATTAATAAAGGTTATTCAAAGTTAGCACCATTTTTTTCTTATTAAAATTATTTTTTCCTCACAGGGAATAATAACAGTAAAAGCATAATGCAACTCTTATTTATATAATTCACTGTAATTAAGTAATCTATTTCATACTTGTAGCTTTATGTGTGTTCCTAATTCAGTGCTGTGAATTTTATCTGTGTATTGGTTCTTTCCTATTAGTTATTTTCCTCAAGATATTAAAAATAGAGAAGATGGGAATTTCACTTGAAACTCTAATGTTTTTCTTAGAACTCAATGAATTATTAATAATTTCTGTCTCTGAAATTTCTTTTTGTATTCTTGAGGACTGCAATTTTTACACTGTTTATTTGTCCTTTTAACGTTATAAACACTAAATATCACTGACATTAAAAAGTCAATGGAGTTTTAAAGCAGAAAGACACATTCCTTAATACCATTAGACTCTTCTGTAGTCACCTAAAATGTGTAACTTGGGTAAAGAAACTCTAATCAAACAGAATAACAGAGCCTGAATTTTAAATTGCTCAGAGCTTTGGAGTTGAGCATGAGTTTGCTTTTGCTTCACCCTAAGAATTCAGATTCTGCATGTGACCTCCAAGCAGAAGGAATGAAATATACTTCCATGATTGACAAAAGGAGAAAAAATGCACAAAAAAGTTGAATACATCAGGAACATAAACAATAAAAAATCCAAGCTACATTTTAAAAATTCCTAATTTAAAAATTATTAAGTCATAATGTATATACGGAAAATTTACGGAAAGAACAAAAACTTTTTTTTTTAAAGGACAAAGGTGTGGTTTTACCAAGTGATTATTCAGATGAAAATAGCATCAAATGTTCAGGAAAACCACCCTAGGGAAGCTTACCTTACAACCCTCACACGCATGCACACCGTAGTGAAAGCCAGAGGCCTTGTCCCCACACACGCGGCACTCGATGGCCATCAGGGAGTTGGAAGACTCTTCGTGAGCTTTGTTGTACAACTGAACCTTTTCTGAAAAATAGGGTGGGGAAGGAGGCTCCATTTTGATGGCACCTGTGTATGGAGAAGAGTTCAATGAGAAACTCTCAGTATAATTAGCTCTATGGAAGCAGCAGGAAGAAATAATCACAAGAGCACACTGCTGGATTCCCAGGTCTGCTCCATCACAAAACCAGCAGCAGACAGAGGTTGCAAAAGGAAGGAAGCTGCATTTCACTGGCTGAAAAAGCTGGAAAGGGCAGATTCTGGTGGAGAAAGTGTGTTACAGATCCAGTTTTCAGCTCTACAGTGTGGAATGATTTGAAGGCAGGGATATTAAAAATTAACACATGGAGAACTCAGGCTTTACTCAGTCTCTCATCTGGTTGTGTTATTTTAAGGGTTTGAGAACTACTACAGGGAGATGGGCTGGAATGTCTAATCTGGTCTAGAAAATATTGAAGTATCTAATAGACTGAATAATATATTACTGGATAATATTTATATCAGATAACATAACATGGGTATTTAAAGAAATGTAGCTCTCTCCTGGGAAACACTGTTCAACTTTGCATGCAGTTTAGAGATACATTTTCTCTTCTGAAAGTTTCTAATAAAGAGAGAAATTTCTAATATTGAACGAGCTCAAACAGGTAAATCTGATGTCTCTAAAACAATCATTACTGGTCACAGAAGAGAGTTGTGCATCTGACACTGTAACATTATGTCAGGAGTGATGTAACAGACATAGGATTACAATAAAGTGAATATTTTCATTTTTGCGGATTGGCTACTCTATAAAAACTAGAAAGATTTATTTCCTAAATGAACTAGGAAGAAATTATCTAAGTAAAGATAAAGAGGATTTATGCCACCTATACTCTACTGTACTCTTTAATAACTACTTGGTATTAAAATGCTATAAATAATTCTAATTAAACCAAAGAAAAATCAAATAGTAGCTGGGAAGATGTCCATTCATTTATTACATTAGTAACCCAGAGATACACAGCACCTGCTTTGCTATACAACCAAAATTAAATACCACAATTTTCCCAGCAAGAATTCCCTGAAAGAGTTCCGGTACACATTACCACAAATAAAAGTGATGTCAGATCTAAGCAGAAGCGAATCTTTAAAAAAGTTCCAGGCACAGCAACCTCACATTCCTACTTTGAGCTGGAATGCAGTAACAATTTATTCTTAAAAGGAGGATTTAGTGTAATGTTTTCACTGTAAGTGGTGAAAGAGCAGCATGTTTCATAGTATGTAAATAATCCAGGAACAGGGATAAGAGTTATAACAATGTTGTGACTCAGATGTAGCCAATATTTCTACTCCATCAGTTTCTTAGGCCGTTTGGAATTTTACAGCCGCACATATTAATAATTAATATGCTATGTTGGGGCTTTCTTTAACATCCAGGGTATTTATGATGGATCGTGTGCTTGGAGTTTTAAAGGACAAGTTGCACACGAGGTACAGGAATAGGAGACAATGGAGGGCTTTGTGTATCTAATAAAATGTGTTTAATGTGATTTTGGATACTTTAAGATACCTTGCCTAAACTCCAGCTGCTGCTCTGGAAGGGTGAAGGTCTGCTACAGGTACCTTCTCTTTTCTACCTGCCCTGCAAGGACATCTCTGCTGATACAGGATATCACATTCAGGCACCTGAATACTTCTGTAATCATTTGCTGCTGGTACACGTTCCAGGGAATGAAGGAAACACGGGCATGAAGGAAATACTTAAAATGAAAAGCTTACTTTGGCAATCCTGGAGCTTGATATCATATTTATAATCCAGGCCTGACTGATCAGTTCTGGCAAGAGGAAGATCTTCATAGTGTGGTGAAGAAATGCTTGAAAAGTCAACAGTGGTAAATGGCTTGATGTCAAAGGAATGTGTGTGATCATCCATGGCAGACAGATCCACAGGGCTAATTCCAAAATTCATGGGCCAAAACGGCATTTCTGTGTCAACCATTGTAATCCCTGCAAACAACAACAAAAAAGAGACTTTTAAAGAGAAGCTGGTTATCTGTGATGTGTTCAGCCTGAGCTGAGGTCCAAGTGTCCCACATCCAGAGGGCTGAGGTGCAGACTCACACTCGGTGTAGGTTTGAGGGGAGTGTTCAGGCCCCATGAGCCCTTTGGTTTGCGTTTGTCACCATGTCACACATTGGCCTGTACAGTGACACTGCAATGATGCCTAAACGGTTTTTGCTTTTATTCTTCATATATTGTTTAGACAGACACATAACACGGATTTTAACTGCATCTCTCTATAATGCATCAGAATAGAATTAGAAGTCTGCCACAATTCAGTTTTACAAATTCTAATCATCATTCTTCCCAAGTGCCTGAAAATCTTAAGGATTTTTATACTAAGAAAAAACCCAAAGGAGCTGGTATTGAATAGTGGTGGTTTTCCTCCGAATAACCAGAAATATTTGAAAACTTTGCTCATTCAAGTTTGCCAAAAGTTTAATCCCAGTCTTAAACCCACGGATCAAGGAAATTTAATTTATGACTTTTCAAATTCCATATATATTTATGCAAATCTTGAGAGTAGTAAACAAATAAGAAACTTCAATCTGAAACAATCTTCTGCAAATTGAGTGAATTTACATTGAGATATGAAATATTTTTCCAAATCCTCTTCTGACAGATAGCTGAACCAAATCTTTGATTTAGACATATTTCAACTAAGTTTGTAAGTTACAGCAAGTGCAAAGGACTATTTTATAACTAGGGTCTGTGTTTAATTTTCCACGATTTATAAAAAGAACATTCTAACCTAAAAATAGAATAGATGTTACAGAACTAAAATAGCTTGGTCACTTTGGCTGTTTAATTTGGACTTTAGACCCAGTCAAGTAAGTGGCCTTTAACCTCTAGATAACACAAACTTTGATTTGATCTGCTTTGAATCAAAACTACTCTGTCTCACTGCCAAAACTGCTGCTGCAAAATGAAGATATTGGAGCAGTTGAGCTCCATAATTTTGAGCTCATCCTTTGTTTTGACAGGTAAGTAAAGCTGTGGCTGCCCTCCCCATCAGCCCTGCGGAAGTGCCACCACAGCAATGCCTAGAAATGGTTACAGTTCCCTTTGTCTCTCCTCAGGAACGTCACCACCATTTTCCCACATTTTAGGACTCCCAGTACAACCATTCAGTTCTTCTGCCTTGAACAAAAAACAAAGATTGCAAGGTATCTCTCTAATTCTTAAATGAGAAGTTCCCACTGCAGTGAGAACAAGAGAGGTGCTACTGCATCCCAGCCCCCTCCCTTCCCAAAGCTTTCAGCCATTGATGGGATATCGTCTTGTGTTATCCTTAATGAAAGTCACATCTGTCTACAAGTGAAAAACAGGATTTCTAATTGCCACAAGTGACAATTCTCTGGGGAAAGTACATGACAGGTTGTCAGAGTACCTTGGTGTTGTGTATTAATTTCCAAACAGTCAATTTTCAATTCCAGTGCTCAAACCATGAGCACTGACCAGGCTCCCCAGGGAATGGTCACAGCCCCAAGGCTGTCAGGGCTCCAGCAGCAATTGGACAACACTCCCAGGGATGCACAGGGTGGGATTGTTGGGGTGTCTGTGCAGGGCCAGGGGTTGGACTCCATGATCCTGGTGGGTCCCTTCCCACTCAGGATATTCTCTGATTCTACGATTTTTCTGTGAGCATGAAGTGCAAATCCCTGGCCATCAACACTGGGAATTGCCTTCCCTAAATAGATTTCCAACAAAGCAATAAACCAGAATATACTCCTTCTTAAGATTCCATTCTTTGTAATTACAAGATGCATCTTTAAAAAAGTACAAAAATCTAACATTTAAATTGCCTTATGTTTCTTTCAGCAAGTGTTATAGAGGGTTATGCCCACTTTCATTGGAGCTCTGCCTCAAGGGTGAAGAGGCAGGATGGCTCCAGGCACAGTCCCAGTCACATCCAGGGCTCACCCTGGGGATTCCCAGGACTCACAGACTCAGGGGCACCCACAAGGTTACTCTGTGGACAAGAACCAACTGCAGGAAACCACCTCATCCCAAGGCAGGAGCACCCACACCCACAGTGCCCTTGCACAGACACCTCCCTGCTCTGGAGAAGCACCTGAAGAGGCTTCAGCACCTGCTTGAGTGCAAGCTTGGGTCACTCACTGAGTAGAGACAAACTCACTTGCCTCTGATCTCACTGAAAAATTATCAGTTTTCCTGCATCATCCATAAAACTTCTGTAAAAATATCCTCACAATCTCGAGGCCTTATCATTTTGTCTTTTCAAGTTCAAAGGCTTCAGTTTGAAAACCCCTGTGAGCTGAACACAAGTCACAGCTAAGCTGGGTTTCTCTTCACACTCAGTCCATGGCTGGGATGTTCTGGAGAAGCTGACGATGTATAACATGATTCATTCTATGAAACTCCTGTGTCGTTATAACACAGTGTGTGCATGAAATTCACTGTGTATAGATATATTACAGCTTAGAAAGACTCAGGTAAGCCTATAAGTCCAGAGGTCTGGCTTGCTATGCACAAGCTCCAAAACCCAAGAGGTTATAGCAATTCTTTAGGAGAAATTTTGTTTCACAGTCAGCAGAGCCAAATAATTCAGCAAAATCTAAAAAATGCCAGCGTGGTTTCATGGTAAAAGTATTTCTATCCAAGAACTGTGATGGTTTAGATTTAGATTTAGATTTTAGTTTGCGTTTCATGCATGCTGTTTTTTCTCTACTAATTGTTTGTTTTCTGTGTGTCTGTCCACATCACACACACGGTCTATATGCTGAGAACACAGGAAATACAAAAGCCAAGATTACACCGAAGAGAAAACCAGGGAAATGTGGCTGCACCTATCAGCTACTGCAGTCACAAGGCAATTCCACTTTATGCTACTCATAATCCTGCTCTAAGGTAATAAAATCTGGAGTCAGCAGCCGTTTACAATTCTTTAGTCAAAAGCCTATAAACGCCACCCCTTCCAGAGGTTAACAACCCATGATTTGTAAGAGCAGTCCTTCTGAACTTCAGGCAACTTCAAAGGCATTGTTAAATTGTTCCACTACAAAAAAATTGTCTACATTTAGCTTTTAAAAATCATTATGTTATTTATAATATAATTTAATCTAGGATGTCCCCAAAGGTACCTAGAGACGACCTATACATACACACAAGTGTGCACATCTAAGTCTTCTCTTAAAGGAAAAGGTTCTGATGCTGTAAAATGCCTGAAGTAGATGGGATTTACTCAACACAAGAAGAGGTTGCTCTGTACATCTTTAAGTGTTTTCCTCCCATTGAAAACAGTTAATTTTGGTTATTGTGCAAATCTGAACTGCCAAGGCCTTGGCTCTGTACAGTTACAGGAATGGAACACCCACCCCCAGTCTGGCAGGACCCAGCAGGACTCAGGAATACAGAACTTCTCATGTAACCACAGGTGGGACAGACTTTGCCTCCCAGGCCTCCAAGATAAGGAAAATCCAGCTCTCCCAAGGGNTATACATACACACAAGTGTGCACATCTAAGTCTTCTCTTAAAGGAAAAGGTTCTGATGCTGTAAAATGCCTGAAGTAGATGGGATTTACTCAACACAAGAAGAGGTTGCTCTGTACATCTTTAAGTGTTTTCCTCCCATTGAAAACAGTTAATTTTGGTTATTGTGCAAATCTGAACTGCCAAGGCCTTGGCTCTGTACAGTTACAGGAATGGAACACCCACCCCCAGTCTGGCAGGACCCAGCAGGACTCAGGAATACAGAACTTCTCATGTAACCACAGGTGGGACAGACTTTGCCTCCCAGGCCTCCAAGATAAGGAAAATCCAGCTCTCCCAAGGGATGTAACGTCCTCCAAGAGCAGCTCCACAAGATAGGGCAATATGGAGAGAGAAGGAGAACAAGTGGCTTCTACCTCACCTTGGCTTTCCTCACTGCTGTAAGAAATAAAGCAAATTCTGTGCCGTCCCAGCTGTAGGGTCTGCATTTCTATGACTTTCTATGAGGTCTGTGCAAGACAGGGTAAAGGATCCTTACTGCATTTCATGGTAACAAAAGGACTAAAATATGTGACTTTTATTATGAATATTTTAAATTGGATTAGCCAACAATAAAGAAGCAGCACCATGACCTGGTATATGGAGATACCAATCCAGAGCTGTTTTCCAAAGATGCCAGTAAATTCAGGGTTACTAAAGGGATCCTGGAGATGTCAGTGCAAGAAGTTCTGCACTGTAGGAATATCTAAGGTCAAACTAATCACAAGACAGCTGTTTAGTGCTTCTTTAATTGTGGATAACAAGCTGCCTAATGTAGCATTTCTTTATACAACAAATCAGCCTAGGAATCAAGGATCCCAGAGTAATGTTGTTCATGAACATTTACGAATTGTGAGAATTTTCAGGTTTGCTCAGGTTTTGGGTACAAAACACAAAGCATTTCTTTACAGTTTTAAAGTTCAAATCTTTACATATGACTTAAATTATGGGTATCTTTCTCAATTTAATAAAATTTGCTGTTATAGTAGAAACAACGAATTTCACTTTTCAGGTAAATTTCTATTAGAAATACTAGAATGAAAAAAACTTTTTCCATCCTAGTTTTACTCTTGCATTATTGAAAATGAAAATGTGAAGACTGTTCCTATGTTCAATGGTCATTTTACAAACATTTCTATTTTGCAATTAGCTTTACTTGATTTTTGCTGTGTATTTCATCTTTTTCCCTCCCCAGGAAAGAGGAATGACATTTCCCTCTGCAAAAACACCCCAACTAATTGTAGTCTTCTCATGGCTTTAAAAAACCCAAAGAGTAACAATCAAGATTAAAAAAATCCAATGCATAAGTCCAATGGACAGACTACAGAATGCCTTCATAAAACTCACAGATGCTTGTGTGACATCCAGGTAATAGATAAATAAGTATTTATCTGGTTTAGTAGATTTTCATGTCCAAAAATCATTCTCAGCCAGAAAAAAGCTGCGCAGAACAGAAGCAGAGATGTTATTCACATAGAGTCAAATGAAGGAGCTTTAACATTTAATCCTCCAAAAGACCAGAAGTCGAAGAGATAATGCTGCTGAGATAACATTTAATTCTGAGATATGAAAATGGTTGTTATAACTCTCTTTACTCGTGTTTAATCTCCTGTAGCAATTGCTCAGTGTTTGCAAGGAAGCAAAGGGAAGCACATGAACTCCTCTGATGCAGGTCTGTGTTGACCGGGAGGCAGTGACAGCCACACTTGGTTATTCTGGTGCTGATCAGGAGAAATCTCATTGCAATAAGTCACTTCATTCCATAATTGATTTGCTTTCCAATTCCTAAGACAGTTATTCACTGCATTTTTCATACCAGGAACACATAAAATACTACATAAGAGATTACCATGGTATGAAAAACATCCTGGAGCACGAGCTCCTCTTTACCATAAACACTACCTGTGCTCAGTTAACCTGACAGGCCTGTTATGCTACATTCTGGACACACTCTTTCCAGACAAAACTACCAAAATATGACCCTACAGGTATTTAATGAAGCAAGCAGAACATCCTCTCATAGGAGTTACAGAAAATCAGAAGAAAAAAAATAAATAGATAAAGCCTCTCAGCTTTGAAAGATCATTAAAATCAAAGCAATGGTATAATGACATGGACAGGTGTAAATATAGACAAATTTATACGTGATCTAAATAATGTTCTGGGTTTTTCTTAATGAAAACATATTTCATGGAATAGTTTGGATTTCCTCTCATATAAGTGTGTAAGAGTTTAGTCAAGTAAACTCATATGCAGGTGCTGCAGAACTTAATGGCACTTTTGCCAATTAATTTAAATAAGGCAGCTCAGACCCTCTGTGAAATAATGTCCTACACAAATTGGTTAAGATCACACACTCATTCCTAGCTTTTAAGAAAAATTTAGAGTTGGTGAAGGGGCAGCTTGATATCCCCATATATTCAATTTATTTTTCTGCTTGGGGAGAACAATAAAATGTTTTTTGTGTGCCTTGCAAAACCACATCTCCCCTAAGCGATGGCACCACGTGCACAGAGTTAAAAACCTTCATCGATCTTTTAGAAGAGAAGGCTGCAAAAGGACTATAAAAAGAGAAGAGCCTTGTGATAACACAATTGCATGCCCCTTCCAATAACTCTGTTCTTTCATTGCCTCTGACACAGAAATTCTGTGTGGCAATGGTCAAGTCGTTCAAGCCAGCATTTTTATCAGTGCTGCTCTCAGGTCCCAGACGTGGTCTGGTGATCCACTGCCTTCGGACAGTGATTAACTGATGGGTCTGGAAGGTGGAGCTGGGCTTTGGTTCTAGTGAGGCTGGAAAATGGTATCACTTTGTCCTTTTGATTGGGCTTTGGGTTATTCAGAGAAAATCACATCTTGCTGCATTTGCTTTTTCCTGGCAAAAAAAATTTAGACCCAGTTCTCTATTTGTCCAGTGAAAGAATGCTATGTCCTCCCCTCCCTTCCATTCTCTGTGTTATCAATAAAACATCACCCTTCTTCAGCAGGTGTGCTATTACTCTGCAAATGTTTAATATTCCTGATTATGCCTGAGTACAACAGAGCTCTAAACTTGAAGTCTTTTGGAGATACCTTCTTCAATAATGAAAATTATATGTTCTTCACTAACTGTTATTATAATGGACTTTATTTAATAGGTAACATTTGTATAATTTAATAGATAACATTGGTATAATTGTCTTGGATGACCCAACCTAATTGAATTTTTCTGTGTCTCAGACAATGACTCAAAGCTGTTGCCCAGAGTTGTTTCACACCTTCCTGGCCTGCAGGTTCCCAACCTTCCCCCCGAAGACCTGAACCACTCCGTGTCCTGTTGCTGCAGAGTCAGCAGAGGGAGCACAACATAACTAAACAAACCCTCTTTCCAAGAACTCTGCTGGCACAACCACTGATGCTCCTAAACAAATAAACAAGCAAAAAAAGTACATAAAAAGAGCCTTGTTGGCTGGTGCCCCCAATTCTGTATTTCACAAAATCACTGTGCTGCCAACTGCAGCAGGAAAAGCAAAGTTACAGCAATAAAACTATAAAGCCTTGCTTTAAAAAATCCATTGCAGAATTTCTATTGTTTAAAAGAAGTAGCAATATAAAGATTTTTTTTCCTTTTTTATCCATGCACATACTCAAAACAGAGTTATAATTCAGGGCAGAAAATATTTCAATTATGTGATGATGAACAAATACATTAAACAGCAATATACTGGTAGGACTTAAAGGAGTTATCCAAAGCAGTCATTTTTCAAACAAATTACACATTAGAAACCACTCTGTATGTGGGAAAAGGGTCCAGGCAACTGATAGAATAAGTATTGACAAATTTTTGATTATAAATTCAAAGGGTTTTTGAAGGCCTTTCAGCACTTCTGGGAGTGTGTTGTGGAGGGACAAGAACACCTCTGCATCCATCCCGGAGCCAGGCACACTCCTGAGGGCACCACTGTCTCTCTAGACCTGATACTTTTCTTTTCAAACATGAATTTCTCACAAACATTTACAGGAATGAAAACTGAGCTCACTGCAGGACAAAACAACCAACATTTTATGGATTTGTTTCAATTAGAGAACTCTAAACTAAAATTCCCTCTCCCTTAGTTTAGCAGTGAAAACAAAGAAAATACTCAGTGCCTTTAGCAAATGCTGAGTGTCAAAATCAGCTCCATAATAGCAAGTGACTTAGTGAAGAAGTGAGTTCACAAATGACTGAAATTGTCACCTTTTAGCACAGATGATGTTAAAAGTACTGCTGACTCCAAGCACATCAACACAAGAGAGGCCATTTTCTTCTCAGTTCCTCAAGTCCAACTCTGAAGCACCCAGAAATGGCCCAAAAATTAACATGTCCACTAGGAAAAACATGTGACAGTACCAAAGAGATGCCACATAGAGAATATACTTTGGCAAGAATGGAACAAACAAGCAGAATGGTTCTGCACCAGATGGATTTGTCAGCTTTAAGCAGAGGAGGGGCTGTAGCAGCCCCTGCAGCCCAGGGCACACCTCAAGGGTTAATCACTGAGTAGGAGGGGTATGAGCTTAGGAAAGTCTCCTCTCACACCCACTGTCCCGACCTGCAGAACCAGCACAGGGCCCAAATTCTGAGAGCGAAAAGAAAAGCAGCGACCTGGGGCCCAGTGGAATGTTAAAGGTGTGACACCAAAGCAGGAGCTGCCCCAAACACCTGGAAACTCTGCCATGAGATGCACATTTCTGTCCCATCTCCCAGTGCTGACCAGGGAGGGGTGGCTGGGTGGCTCAGAAGTCCAAGTGGTGCCCCGAGCAAGGGCTGCAGAGCTCGGTGACACCCACATCCTTCAAAAAGCCAAGTAAAAGGGAAAGGGGGACGTAATCCATTCATCCTCTCAGCAAGGCTGCACAGTAAAACATCAGGAGAAAATGTAGAAATCCAAACACTTGAAAAGGCCAAAAAAAAAAGCAACCCATAAATCAGTAGGAAATGTATTTTTTTCCTATAACTGAATTATAACTACAAGCTGTGCTCACTAAAAGCACAGTCCATAAAATTTACCACAATGTTTAAGAGGTAGTTGTTAATAGAAACAAGGGGGAAAAAGCCCATTCAGGGAATAAAAGAGCTGTTTAGTGTTAAATATATTTTCTATTCTAGGGAATTCACACAAAATGTAAGTGGCCCGAATTATTTGAAATAGCAGCATTTTATACCCTTGCAGCAACATAAATCCTTGTAAATATAATTGCAAATGAGAAACAAGTTCAAAAATGCCACAGGCTACTCACATATGCTACAAATTCTACCATTCTATTTTAATTTGTTAATTTAGGGTTTGTTGCATTCTGATACTGGATAGATATCCATGAAACTTCAAGGTATTTCGGGGTATAAAAGAAACTCATTGCAAAGCTGTGCTCAAATATCTTAAATAGAAATTGAGAATGTTGGACAACAGAAAATTTCTGTGTAAGAAATATTGATTTATATATGTGAAAAATTTCACAGACAGCTCAGATTTAAAAGGAACAGCACTTCAAAATCATAGAGAGCATAACTACAAATTTCTGGAAGTGACACAGTGTTGGGCTCCTGGTTCTGACTACAACAGAAATAAAAGTGTTCTCCTCCTGACACGGGACTGGCAGGACACTGTGCTGAGGAGATCATTTCTGCTCTGCTAAGTCAGATCCAAACTTTGTGGGAAAGGATCCTCAAATTGTTCTCAGAAATCCTTGAGCAGAAAAACTGCACTTTCCTAGTTCCAGGCAGCTGCAGTCATGCTTTGTGAGGCACCATGTACTGAAACTAAAAGGAATCCTGGTGAAAGACTTCGCTTCCAATGCCTTTTGTTCAAAAACGTCTTAAAAATACCTCCCACTCTTTGAAATAGAAATGATTGTTATTTCGTTTCTTTGAACTAAAAAATACACCCCCAGAAGCATAAAAATCTGAAAAATAAGGTATCATCTGATTGGTAATATAAAATCAGAATAAACCTCTGTCGAATTCTAATGGGCAAAGACCCTAAGTTGGCATTTGCAATATGCCTACTTGCCTTTGTAGAACTAAAACCTGGCTCCTGTTGGTGTTGAGGGATTTGAGGAAAGCAGAAACAAACAGCACGTCCCTAACTTGTGCTGGCAGTATTGTAAAACTATCTCATTATATAAAATGTAGGCGTTACTCTCTATGAATCATTGTGATTTAAAATAGGATCCTGATAGACAGGCAATGAATCACATCGGATTTTGTAATCAGCAAAAGCTGCCTTCTTGGGAGAGCCCTTTGCCCCCTTTGGCAAACAGCTGAGGGGAAGGTCTCTCTCCTGGAGGTGCCTCCTGAGACTGAAGGAAGGAATTGATTCTAAAATATACCCAAAAATGCGGTGTGGGACACAAGATAGCAGAGCTTTGTCGAGCAGAACAACATGACACAAGTCAATTGATAAGAGTGTTAATGTTCTCAGGACTGTGCTTGGCTCCAAGTCTCAGTGTACTTTAAAAACTGGCATTTATTTATACTGGGCAGGGTTTGTATTGCTGGGGTCTAGTGAAAGTTTTACCAACTACAAGCAATTAATATAATTCAAAAATATAGTATTTGCCATTAAAAGTATTTTAAGAGCAAATGGCCCATTCAGAAGTTTCATATGCACAATTTGTGACTGTGCTTTCAGATGTTAAACTTGCTTTGAAGTCAATAAAGTTTGACAGCTTCACCAGCAATTCAGTGGTTGGGCCATAGTTAAGCAAAATCCTCATTTTGAATACTGCTTTGGTGCTAATGGCATTTAAACACCTGCTTAAAGTTAAGCAGTTTAAAAAACTCAGTTCCTGGCTAAGGAAGGATTTCTTTAGCTAAGATATATTATTAAATTACACATTAATCATACACATCTATACACACAAATAAATCAATGCATGTTGTAATAGAGATCTGTAAGAAATGAGGTTCTCATAAAATGCCCCATTTCCTGTGTTTCTCACTAAGCACAGTGCCAGTGCTGTGCCCAGAGTTAATAAAACAAACTCCGAGCTACCCTGAAGCCCCAGTAGCACTGTTAGCCAGGCTGGATGTTTCAACAGGAACCAGCCCTGTCTGACGCCTTCAAGTACAGCAGCAAAACTGTTCATAAATTGATACTTTATATATTTGTCAATTCCTCTGTGGCTTCCTAAGCCTGTGTGAGATTATCAAGGATTTCAGCGTTTCGTGTGGCAGAGCACCCAGAAGAGAGGTGTAAACACCACAGCTATTTACAGGACAATCCTATGCTCCGCTGCTTATCTGGTTTCATTAGGTCATTATCATCCTGTCCTTTAATGTATTTTAATAAACTAATAACGGACTCTACTCTTTGAAAATGGTGCTTAGCCAATAATTAACAACTGAGGCACTAATTTAGTAAGGAGTTTTACAACAGTTGTACTCCATTATGGAATTCACATCTGAATATAAGGTTTGTATTTCTTTTTGACGTGTTAATAAGTTTAATAGTAAGTGTTATATGCTATATGCATGATATCCAGTTAATTTTTTTCTTCTAAAACATGGTAGGCTCAATAAATTTGACACTAACATTGAAGAACTTTTATAACATTAATATGTAAATAACCACATAAAGTTTTCTCAATCCACTTTGTATTAGAAGAGAATTTATGGATGCAGAAAACTGTTGGTAAGAAGCCTGGGATTTTTTTCCTTTCCTCAGACTCTGTCATATCAGTGCTTTTTGACGTTCACAAGACAGTAAACTTCAGTATTGTTTCCAAGAGATGAGCTAACAAGGCACACAACTGGAATAGGGTAAAACATACTCATTAATATCCTAAATGCTGTTCCCTGCCATGGCAGAGTACTGAATACTCCCACAGGAAGAGGAGGAGGAGGAGGAAAAAATGCCACATGAATTTAAACTCATTCCTTGAATTAAATCCCACTTTTAAAGTTTTTCCTGGCAGTCAAACACACTGCAAATAATCCATTAAAATGCTTTGCTCATATCGGGATGAGTCGTTTCCATCACAAAGCTGTCATCTTCCAAACATTAAAAATGTAAAATGTATTTGAATACAGTCAGACTATATGTAGGGCTCACATGATTTGACTGAGTGCTAGTTTTTGGCAAAATATTTTCATGAGTTGGACAATCACCAAGTTGTAAAAGTTAAAAAGCACCACGTGCAAAACTCATTCATTAACATAAACGTGCTTAGCACTATTTCTCCACTAAATACAGAGATCTCTCAGTATAGCAGCAAACACACTTTATATATAGAACTAAATATCATTTCTGATATGTGCCAGGTATAAGGTAATGCTCTGTGTGCATGTACAGCCACTAACTCTGATGTCGAGATAACTCAAACACACCAAAGCGTGAGAAAACGATAAATAGTTCCAAAGAGGGCTTGATATTTAGCATCTCTTTTAGATACCCCCAAATTAATCAGTTTTTGTGAGAAATGCAGTTATTTATACACAGTTACTGAAGGGCATTTTCATTGGGTGCTGAAATTTTTCTAGCAGACCTTGGCGGGAACCAGGAGTGACACCCGGACACCTTGGAGTGCAGCTGAGCTGCTCTTTACTCTGACAAGATAAACACCAGGCAAAGAAAAACGGGTCTCCAGTTTGATTATATCCAACAGCAGGCTTTCTACCAGCCTACACTGAGTACTCCACGAAATAATTAATAATAAAGACACATGAACTTTTGTACACCTATCATCTGTTGCACAAATGTATCTCTTTCATCTTTTAAATTAGCAAAAAAAAAAAATTAACCTTCTCAACTGTACAAACTGCAAAGCATCCAACCTGCTCAGCCACTTTTCAGCAATAGAGCAATCTCTTGTCACCTGACTGCTGTACTTTTGACCCTCCAAAAAATTCCCAGCTAAAACATGTTGACATGTTTTTACATGTGATTCAATAATTATTGTTCTCAATAATGTCGGCTACTTATCACACGTTTAGATCGATGTTCTTTGCATCTCCTGTGCTCCATCTTTCTAAATATTAATTTCTCCAGGTAGCTTTCAAACCACCCTGTCAAGGTGACTTCAGGCTGCCTACACAGGGAGTGTGGGTTCAGGGCACCTGTAGGGTGAGCTTTTGTAACTGCAATTGCAACACTCTGAGGAGTATTTAATGAACACCAGTCAATTAATGTTGAGTTGTGCTCTACATTTAAGTTGCCTTGAACAGTTTCACTTGTGAGTCTTGCACTGGGCTACAAGCATCAAGGGAATCTTCCCCATTCTTCTTTTTGGGGTCAGTATGAAATATAACATAATATAACATTGTGCTCGATGGTTTATTCCAGAAGAAAAATAGATCGAATTAACATTGAAAACTGTTTATCGTATGAGCTAGTTAAAAAAATATTAATGTTAAAACCTGTGTATAACTAAATAATAGCAAATTGAGAACAAGAATACTAAAGCATCCATTATAAAATCTCAGCATTAAGTTAGAACCAACGTACCTCCTTTTGTGTTATTTTGTTTCTTAGTTTCACCAAAAAATACAGGAATTTCATTAGGATTTTTCTGGTACACATACTTCAGAAAAACTTTGTGCAAACTGGTGCTTAAAACTGTAGTAACTACTGAACAGAGGAGAAAAAATCCCCAGATAACCTCAGATGCAGCACCTGGGGTCTGAGTTACTGTGCCACAGGTGATACCAGAAAGCCCTAGAACAGAACCGGATTATCTTGAGTTCTAGACTAAATAAACTGCGTTAAAATTGTAAATTTATGGGCCAACAACTTCTCTAACAAACTCGAAGTAGTCCTGGATGTCACTTTATACATTGGACAAACCAAATTATTTTCAATTGTGTCATTTTCATTCCTACCATCTCATACTAATAAACTAAACTCCCTCTACCACTTAAAAGAAAAAAAATCACAATACATGCACTCAGACAAGGAATGATCAGCACATTGCATGGTAATTAAAGAAGGGTACATGCTCAGCTGTTACACAAAGTTATTGAATCCTCCTGTCACCCATCCCTCACAGTTTTCTGAGAAAAGGACCCCCATCACAGCAGAGAATTTGATGCAAATATTTAATTACTTTCCAAGTGTACTTTTGAAGGGAAGAACCCCCAAGATACCATTCTCGTAAGAATACAGAAGTAACTTACTAAGAACAGAATGGCTAAGTGCTGTCTGAACCTGAGCTAAAAGACTAATATTCCCCCTGCAGCTCTTTTATAACAATAAAAAAGACAAAATATTTGTGGGGAAAGAACATGATTTCATCTTTTATTTAATTTCAAAATCATGAACGCACTTCAAAAAGAACTGAAATATAACCTCCATAATGATACATTAATGTGAAAATCTACAAAGTCCTGACTTCGTTACAGTTTCATAAACCTACTGTATTTTCTAATAAGATATCTGGCATGGTTTGGGTTTCATAATGTGTCTGAAAACTAAACGATAGAAATTTCTTTGATCTTATTTCCTCTTGGGTTATTTTTCCTCTAATTAATATCCTAGAATGTGTCTGATATAACTCGGTCTTACTTTTGTCAACCTATTTTGAAGTAAAACTTTTTTCCAGTTCACCCATGGAAATTGCCTTGCTTTCCCCATGAAGGAATAAACATTTTTACCTGCCAAGGTGTGGAAAATGCTTTCACACTTGTTCCTTCACGTGAGCTGTCTGTCACTCCTGTAAGTGCCACTCATCCAAAAAACACGTTTATATTCAAACAAACTTCTATGTCTGGCAATAAACAGCACCCCTTTAGCATCGCAGGGATTTTGCTACTGTTCTCTGCCTCTGCAGTAAATAAACATTTTAGAACTGTTTGATGTTTTTCTTCTATTTGTGATATTGGTGATCTCCAACGCAGAGCGTGCCCTCGTGGCAAGTCTCAGCCCTGTCACACACTGTGCCAGTCACTGTGACTGTCACTGTACAGATCATTCTACTCAAGGAACATGGAAACTGCCGTTGCTATTTTGGACAAGAAATGTTCAAGAGTTAAAATGACATCATTTTAGGACACAAACAGCAAGCGGAGCATCCACAGTTAAAAACAATTTAGGAGAAAGCTATTTATGTATAATTTCACAATTCTGCTATTTTTAGCAGCTAATCCTAAGCAGTCATTTTGGTAAATTTGTTTCCAGCTGTAAAGAATCTACCAATGCTTGACTAAATCAGTAAAGCCTCTGACTGCACTTTGTATTTTGCACATAAGTACTGTGGGGAGCATGAAGTGTCTGTCAGCTCCAGGGCAGAAAACCTCAGTGTACCCTGGTCACCTCTGTTCCTATGGATTTGGGATTCTGTGAAGCTCTGGATATGAGATGACAACTCTCCACAGAGATGCTAGTTCATGGAAACTTGCCTGCTTTCATTAAAAATCTGAACTGCCATTCCATTCCTGTCTTTGACAGCATTTGCTGCTTTGAGGTGAGGAGAAAAGTGTATAATCAAGTTCTAGCACTGTTTCAGAAAGATTAATAATTATAGGGTTATGCAACATTAACAATAGTGGTACAAGCAAAGCAGCTATGTTAAATTTTAACAGCATTAAAAAGAGAGGAAGAAAGAGATTGAGAAAATTTCAGTTCCCTTCTCTGTCATGTGTTCTTGTCATCGTCTTGGTTTTTTCTATATTTAAAATGCTGTAAGAATTTCTTCTGCAAGTAATCTAAGAGGACAGCCAACAGCAAATCCTGCAGTTTCATGTTGTGATAAATAGCAGAATACACCACAATTCAAGAGAAAAGTGTACAGTTACATACTAACATTGATCGCTAACTTGTCTTTTTATTCTACAACACTTACGGAGTAAGTCATACTGAAAAACAATTAACTTTCTGAAAAGTGTTATATTGAATAATTTTGTGTAACTATATTTCTTTAATCTAAAAACACGTGTGATTTTCACGTACAAACCACAAATCGTACCCTGCAATTTTGCCCATGGACTCTGGGATATTTGATAACTTGATTGGTTTATTTTTAAAACAGCTCTTTATCTTCAATTGGGCCAGAACCAACAGTTAACCTTGCAATAAATGATTACTGTCATACCCCGTTGTTCTTTTAAGGAGATTCCTTTTCTAGGCAAGCAAGTTTAGTGTGAGGAACTAAAAGTGATTGCTGTGACTTTTTGTAACCCCCTCAAGCAGGCGTGTGAACAGCTGAACGTGTGGCTCTGATAGAGACTGAGGGTAAGCTACTGGAACGTTTTACTGCTCTAATTTTATTTTAATTGCTAAACAAATATTAATAGTTGCAAATTTCACTCTGCTGACGGTCAATCTCTTTAAAGGTTCAGTTGTATTTTTAAATTGTAATAAAATACAAAATAAAATTGTAATAAAATACAATTGGGATTATCACAAAAAAATAAATTCTGAGGGGACATCTGGATTACATCCAGTGCAATGTAGTGTAATACAGCACTGAATATCAGGATAAGGCACTTCTTATGCAAAACTCGCCCTGAAACCTCTTGAATCACCTCTAATCCACAAGATCAGAAAGGTCTTCAGTAGCTGACTGCTTCCCACCCCCTACACTTCCTGTCCTTAGCTTTAATAAAGGTGTGAACATCTGTTTTAAACATTCTTACTACACTCTGTACAAACTAAGAAATTATTTTGTAGCACCTTAGGTGACCCTTCACCAACAGTGATATATTTGGTGTAGAGGGATATGACCAGGATGGAAATAAGCACAATTATAATCTAATTCCATTACACCAGTCTAAACTGGCAGAGCTTGTGAACTTAGAACCTGGTTTTGATCTCCCACTTTCACTTTCCACTATCAATACAGCATCACAAAATAGGCTAAACACCAGATGGTTTGCAGATGCAGATTCTGGTTTCCACTGGGCTCCACGAAGTCCATGTAAACCTCATGGCACACCTTCCCAAGGCAAGGGATGGGCTGGTAAAACCTCTGTGGCACGGACTACAAAACTCATACAATTAGACATTGATTAAATTCTAATTCCTAAACAGTTTCAGACACAATCTGGTCCTGGACTTGGCTCATTTCAGGACTAGAGAATATTTTTTACAGCTCAACATGTATATGGTCACTGAGTCAGACAAGGTAATTTGGAGACAAATACTGGCTCCTTTGAAACTGGCTGTAAAATTCCCATCAGTTCACTTAATCTACCTTTTTCAGGACAGAAATGGCAGCATGTGTTTTGAACAGGAATGAAGGACCTCTTGGTTATTATCTGATCATAACAAACTCAAAATCTTCACCAACACAAGCATGCAGACCATGCAAGCATCAAAGAGCCTCCTCCTTCCTCAGACACTCTAAGGGAATCACTGCTTTATAATCCAAGGTTTGGGAAAAAGTACAAACTATTGATAGTGAGATCACAATAATACATCAAGTCAGCAATAAATAGCTTCCTCCCAAGCTTTCCATCTCAGTGAAAGCAGAAGAAGTTGCCAATTCCATTCTGTGTGTCAGATCTCCTGGACTATCAATGGGCCATGTGCTGTGAATCACAGCACTCAGCCAGATCCTGTATCTTGCCAGTTGTATCTTGCTTCTCCTATTTGTTCTCGGATGTTAAAACCACTATTGTAAGCAGTTCAAAAATACATGCTGGAAAATTGTTAATGCCCTAGTCATACAATGTCATTTTGAAGCTCCCTGGGAATTTAGATTTGCACAGCTTATTAGGATATGACCTTTCCCTTGATTTTTTATTTTAAGATCAAGTTAAGATGAAATTTCCCCAGTGGGAGTTGCTGTGTTTCCTTCACAGATAAGGAAAAGAGCAATGGCAGCTCTGTGTAGAGACAACTTTCATATATTTCTGTGGTACAGACAACTTGGTGGGCTGGACAGACATCCAGTGCATTTGTAGAGCTTGAGAGGAGAGTCATCCAGTGTGCTAACCAAAAAACCCCAGCAACATAACAAAGGTATTTCCCCAAATCTTTCACCTTTTTTTTTTTCCCAATATCATCTGACAGTAAGCCGTGAGGAATTTTAAGGCCTGTGGACTCTTTGCGCTCAGAGCATCAGGGCAGCACTGGCTGTGAGATAATGGCTTGTTTTTGGAACACACTCATATCCCTTTGAGTGGAATTACCTCTACTCCTTTTTTTTTCTTCACAATACAGGTTTTGTCCCACAAATTCACACACTTCAGCATTTCCATGCATCTTATATTAGTGGAATTCTTCCTGGGATCTCATGAAGCTGATCTAAGAGAAGGAGGTTAAAAAATCAATTCTCAAAGTTTTCCCATGTGGAAGGTACTGGAAATGGATAACAGGGATAACATCTTCAGTTCCTGAGTGGGCAGGGAGAGAGGTTCCTCATGAGGCTGATTCAGAGCATCTAGAGCAGCCTCTGGATCTCAACTGTTCTGCAGAGCAGAGATCTCTCTCTTTATGCTGTGGGCTGATTACCAACTATCAATCACAGTGTTTAAATACTTCTATACAGTAAACATTTGTAATAGTTTAAGACAGGGATACTTCAACACTTCTTAGCCTTTCTGCTTCTATGTCAATGAAGCCCACAAAGAGTATTAGCTAAATAATTAGAAGTTGAATGATGTTGCTTATATTTCAAATGGTCAAGATGGTAAAAACTAACAAGTATTAATAAATTTTTATTTAGGAGAGAAGAATTTTCTCACTAAAAGTAAAATCAGTTGGTCAATAAAGAGATCATAAAAACGAATTAAATACTTTGCTTTTTGGATATTCGGGTAAAAGATTTACACATTAAACATTTGCTATGCAAACAATATTTTTCTTCAACTACAGCTACCAAAAGAAGAAAAGGAACTGATGATGAAATAAAGTGAATTATTCGTTGTATAACTTTTCATAGAAATAGTCTGATTTAGTAGTTTGTGTGGGCATTGTACACATAACATTCCTACAAGGATGCCCCATGACAATAAAAAGGGATGCAGTGTAATATAAAATCCCCATGCTGGTGTTTGAAGATCATAGCAATGACACGGCCAACAAAACCATACAAAGATTCAAAGGATTCTTAAATCAGCTCCCGCCAACTTTACGAGTTTCCTTGTCTGAGTTCTCCAGGAGTGATGCCCGTTGTCTGCTGCAATTCAGCCATGCAAACAGAAGGAGTCCTTCACATTTCCCTGCAGCAGCTGTTAACAGGGGGATCTCCCCTTGAGTTAAATTTGCATTTCCAGAAGCAGCCTTTCCTCTTTCAATGGCTGACCAGAGATATGGGTTTACTGCTCTGCCAGCAAGTGGCAGACAGCCTTGTTAGGCTCGAGGTGGGAGTTAACCTGCAATTGATCCGAGCCTAATCTGTCTCTCCTGGGCAAGTACAAAGTCATTATCTGCCTCACCAGCCCAGGACCTCTATGACATTTATGTATCGAACAAGGGAGTAAACAAATCCCAACTGATAGGATTTACAGCCTATCGCTGTGGAGTGCCCTGATGTCACATATACTTCACATTTCTGCAAAGAAATCTACCACCGTTCTAGTCAAATGTTCATCATACGGGAGGGAAAAACTGACCAGCTGAACACTCCAAACTTATGGGAAGGAATCCATTGGATAACATCATTTCCAACAGAACAGGGTATCAGCAGGCGTGTTTGACGAGTGATTCAACAGAAATGGAGTATCTTTTTTACTGTGGTGACACAGACTCAGTGCAGATGCATAGTGTAAGCACTAAAAGTTTATTTACAGAGGGCAGGACTGAACATTTCATGCGAACACATTCAGGCCATGATAAAGAGCTTTGTCTCCCATTAGTAATTTAAAGAATTGTGATTTGGTACTCCCAACACACCTATAATTGAATTCCTCAGTCATAAAATCACTGGTGCCAAACAAGTTCTGATATCTTTTATCAAGCCTCTTTTTTCTTGTCATTTGTTAACATATTTCTTATGGAGCTTTTCTTCTTTTTATAGATACATTTGCTTTAGTTATAAATTAACCCTGGAATTTACTCTCCTAGAGGCCACAAACTGCTTTTTTATTCTCTTGGAAAAGTTTCAGGCTATATGAATTTCTGATTTGAAACAATTTTTGAGTAACAGCTGGTGGTTCAAATACAGAGGAAGGAAATTCAAAAGATTGACAAAGTAGTTAGGACTAAGCTGAAAATGTTTAGATGCCTTCTGCTCTGGAAGTCATGATTAATTTACCAAAAGGGAACGTGTTTCCCTGTGGGATTTCTGGTGCTTTCAGTTCCCTGTAGTAAAATACTAAGATACAGCCTCATTCTGAAAGGTCTTTCTAAGAATTTCCAAATTTCAGTGCTCCTGAAGCTGGCCAGCACATCCCAAAGGTATGTGGGATACTTCACATTTTGGAGCATATTACAAAACATCAATATTTGTTTAACAGATTGATTAAAATAATGCCCATTAAAAAATTAATTTTTCAGTTGATAATGTAATTCTAAAGAAACAAAGCTTATAATATTCACTGTTTCCTATTGTATCTTTGTTGGGCTCTTTCTCTTCATCCCAAGAGCTTTGGAAAGCATTGGCTTTTTTCAGCAAGAACTGACTACAAATGTAGGGGAGTTTTAACACGAAGTGCTGAAAGAGCACCAGCTTGAGCTCAACTCGTAAAAAAATATCAGGAAATCCAAATGAATAATTCCAAAAAGACATATCCATAGGAAACAAAGTTAATAGGTTCTACTGTTCAAAGAGCTATTTGTTCAAGGACAGAACAACACTTTCTAACAGCCAGGATAATGCCCACACTATTTCCTTTATCTGTCCTTCTGTATTGCTCTTAGCCTCATTAGAAATCATTTAAGTTGGAAAATTTTAATTTGATATTCACACACCAGATATGCATTTTTTTATGGTTTGATTCCCATTTTAGCTGATGGAGCAAATTTGAAAAATATGCCTTCAAGATCCAGGAAACAGGAGATGATCTTACAGAACTGTACATTTTTGCATTACTCTTCCAATATACACGGCTGTGGTTGTGCATAGAAAAAGGTGATGATTTTACAGGATCACAGCATGGTTTGGGTTGGAAGGGACCTCAAAAATCTTCCAGTCCCACCCCTGCCATGGGCAGGGACACCTTCCACTATCCCAGGTTGCTCCAAGCCCTGTCCAACCTGGCCTTGGACACTTCCAGGGATGGGGCAGCCACAGCTGTTCTGGGAACCTGTGCCAGGGCCTCACCACCCTCACAGTTATGAATTATGAATTTCTCTTTAATATCAAATCTAAATCTACCTTCTGCCAGTCTAGCCAGTGTGAGGTGGGTTCAAAATGACACTCTTTGTTTCAAAAAAATTCCTTTAAAAATTAGTCTCTAATAAAGAATAACAAAAGGGATTGAGGTGCCCTGGGGTATTTTTCCTATACAAATAAATACTTTCCCTCATCTCTATTTTCCCATATTCATGACAATGTCCTTCTTACAAAGGTAAACAGAGCTTCATCCTCTATATGCTGTTTCTGAGGTTGCCAGTCAGTTATTTGAAGTTAAAATATTAGAATTTTTATCTGAAATTGTGCTTTGTGTCTCTGAATTGTCATATTTTCATTAGGAAGTCAGCGTCTCATTCTTTTGAAAGAACTTTTAACTTATTCTGTATTTTTTCCTGAATGCTTCACCTGTTTAATTACCTATAAAAGGTTATGGATGTATCTTTTTTAAGTCTCAACAGAACATGATATTTTCTGCTCCTTTAATTAAATCAATGATCACACAGCTGAAAGTATCTAACAGTTAAAATATTTATCAACTTTTACAACTGTAAGTTAAAATAATGGCTACACTGTCAAATATTTTAGCTTTCAAATCTCCAAGACTTAAAATACATGTTCATATTTTCAATTTTACAATTCTGTGCTTTCTATTTGATTAAAACCAAAATTAAAAATTCCCTGATTTATTAGTTGACAGTATTTGGGGCAAATCAGTCAGGCTGGCTTGGTCCTGCAGTCATTTGTAACCCCACTCAAATCAGGGAGATGGTGAGCATGGGCCAGACTGCAGTGGCTGCCCTGAAGGATCAGAACCAGAAATTATCCCCAGGTATAACCCTCTACTCTCACACCTTGTGTACACATTTCATAACTTTGTTTGCCCTGTGTGCTTTCACTTGAGCCAAGAGGAATTTTCAGAGCAAACAAGTTGTAATGTATTCTTTACAGGTGAGTTACAATGGTAGTTGTCTGTAGTTCTTGGAAAAGACAGTAGGACAATAAAAATTTCAAAATATTTTTCAAAGCAATGACTATATCATATACAACTATTTTATAACATCTGTATAAATAGAAAAAGAATTTTGCCATCATGCCACAAGCTCTGGTCACAACTTGTTCCTTCATCAGTGCTTAGAAAAAAGTTTAGGGGTATTTTTAAAGATTTTGGGCTTTACGTTATGTGTTCTTTTATTTATTTACATGGCAGCCAAATGAACAGACTACACAGCCTAAAATGACCTATAGAGGTTTTTCTTTCCATAAAATCCCAACCTCTACCTTACCAAATATACAATTTCTTTCTTGTATGCCACAAGCTTTCAAACTTACAAAGATCTCCATGTTTTAAATCATCAATCTTTTCCCGCTCAAAATCTATGAATGGAACATGAAGCACAGATCATCTTGCTCTGTAAGCAGAGAGAAAGTTAAAAGAAAAAGATAACAAATCTGAGAGGCATTTCAGCCGATTCCATTTCAGCTCCACCAGTAACCTGAAGAGCACCAGGACTCCCACTCTGGCTTGTTCCACTCACATTATCAAATTCAGTTGTCAAAAGTGGGTGGCAATATGGAACTGGCCTCTTGCAAATGGTCCATGGCCCATGGCGGCTCCCAAAGTATTTCTGGAAAGTGATTGAAGGGCTCTTCATTGGCTGAGCTAAAACTGGAACAGGGACGATTCTAGAATTGAACCATTTAACTGTCCATTTCTTGCACCTACACCCAAATTTCAGCACTCTTTGGTTTACTGGTATGGTTCAAGCCTTTGTGTTCAATGAGACTTCTCTGAGACTGGGGAACATCATTGCTTTGGGGTTTGGTTTTGTTTTTCCGCAAATTCACTCCATTTTTTCATTGTGAATCAGCTTTTCTTCCTGCCTGTGGTCCCAATATCTACCTCCAAGCTGGGAATACCTCTAATAGGTGCTCTAAACCTTCAGGAAGGGGAAGCACACAACTCTGAAGGTGTTCAGATCAGTGTGAACGTGAACAAGACTCTCAGAAATCTCATCAAATGCTTTACATTTGTACCCCATTTCACTGAGCACTAACGTAAAAGGCACTGAACTCTTTTTCCCAAACTTGCACTTAATTTCAGTGCAAAAAGCACTGCAGAGATGGAAAACTCTAATACAAGTTCCATTCTTGATAATGATCAAATTCCTGTAATTGCCATCTAACAGAGGCATTTACCCATCGATCCTTGTGTCTCATAAAAACAGAAGAAATATTTTGTTGCTTCAAGACTCCACAATATAAAAATGGCAATACTACAGCAAACTGGAAAGCAGTTATAATTATTAATATTTATCTCATCTCCTGCTCTGAGAATAGTGAACAACACAGTGGCACCTCAGAATCACCCCTAGCTTCTAGGATAATCCTACATGGATGTAGAGGAAAACTCCCTATTCATCAGCTGGACTGCTCAGCACCAAAGGGCATAAGGGAACCTGTTCTGAATAATGGCTTATAGAATATGCAAGGAGGAAAATCCTATGGGCTCTGTCAGTAACTCTTCCCAATGCAACAATCCTCTCTGCAGTGGATGTTCCAACAGTTTTTCTCTGATTTAATTTCAGAAATTCTTATTCAGAAGATGTTTTCTATGAGGAGCTATACAGCAGTTTAAATGACATCCTGGGATCAGAAAACAGTGCTATTTAGTATTTAGCCTACATTGTCTTGATTTCATTTCCATATTCATAGCTAAATGAGCACTCTATCACTCCTACTGTTTTGAACTCCAGAGAATTCCTTTCTTCCATAGAGTAACTGCCAGGTATAATTACTACATTCATTAGCCCTTCCTGGAGTAATTGTCAGGAAAGTAGCAACCATACCTACTCAATCTTTTCTTCCGCCTTCCTTTTTTTCTGCCTTCCTTCCAGGACAATTAGAGGTTCTCTCTACTTTCTCTCCCCTTATATTGTGTCTCTCACCTTATTCACCTCAACCCTTTTCCTCCTTTTATTCCTCCCTTCAAAATTTTGGGGAGGAAAGGGAGAGATGGCCTTACTGTCTCACTGTTTCCACATCAAGCAACTTGTTGTGGTTTTGTTTTTTTATTTTAAATCCCTTCACTCTGACTTTCTATGGCGATTTCCAGCACAGCCATTTCATCAATGCCAACAAAAGAGTCGCCCTCGTGTCTAAGGGTCAAGCTTGAGCAGAAATTCAGATTTGCCACATGCTTTGTAACATTGTGCTGTGCCTTCCTGTTCGTGGAGGGGGGAGGAGACAGGAATCTCTTGCAGAGCCTGCGTCAGAGGACGTAGGCACAGTACAGCACAGCAAATTTAGTGTATGTACAACTTCTTGTTATTCTAAACTTACCTCAGAGTGCAGCAATATTCACTGCCTTCTCCTGTCCTCAGTGACAGGAAAGCTGTCACTTGTTGTTAGCATATCAGACAGTTCCTGTTCTCAAAGGAGTCATAAATAAGGCTAGATTTAAAAAACAGAGCAAACTTGGGCAGAGAAAGAACAATGAGTAGGGATGCCAAAATACAGTGAAAGACCACGTTATGGCATTGTCAGCATATCTTAAACCAAGAAAAGCTGAAAATCTCATAAGAGACCAGAGAGAAGAATTCAAAATCAAGAAGGTTCCAATAATACTCTTTAAACTTTGAGGAAGAAATTCAAACATCTGTATTTTTTTAAAGAATTCCCCTGTTTTTTAATACTTTCATTGGCAAAAATAAAAAGGGCTAAATAAATAAAGAAAACCAGCAGTTGTAGCTAATCTTCCCATTGCCTTCCTTTGAAATTTCCTTTAATTAATTAATTAATTTCCTTTCCTGATATTCACTGTGGACAGCTTCTTCCCTTTTTCCCAACTCCCTTCTTTGCTAGGCCTCCAAAGTCCCACACTGGCCTTAGATCCCTGCCTTAATCCACCACTGCAATTAATCTAATCACACTGCACACCAGTAGCCTCTATTAAGATTAAAGATAATCTTGCTATTTCACAAGATTAAAAAGCCAGAGCCAGTCTTAGCATTGCACATTACCCCACCTATTCTGCATACATTTTGTTTTAGGAATATTTTCATTTGTAAAATAGGGGAGCCCTGGTAATATTGTTCTCTTTTGAAAGCAGAACTGATAAAACACACAGCAGTTGTCTGGGTTTTCATCTGATCTCTCACCTACTCAGAATTGGCACCCTGATGACCCAAAAAAAGAATGGAAAGGAGTGCACATGACTTCCACATCCTCAGTATTACATCACTAAGGATGAAACAGCATTATTATGTACAGCTCAGAGTGCTGCTGTACCGTGTGCAACTCTTTTCTTGCATAAAAAAATGCCCTTCTTAACAAAACTGTGACTCATTAAAAATTTGACAGATACCGATGAACAGAACAATGAAAACAGTGATGGACACAGACTCATTTCATAATGGGACCTGTTACTGTGAACTCTGGCATTAGCCTGCTCAGTGGGTTTTTATATAAATTAAAAGATGAAGGTATGTTTTGGGGAAAAATAGGTCTTTAATATTCTATTTTTGGATTATGATTTTCATTGTCAAAAATTTTCAAGAAGATGCATCTACAAGAAAATATCTTTGTTTTAAGAAAAATGGGTTCTTGATACTGAAGGGTTTTCCAGTACTTCAAGCACTGTCAAGAATTCCTGCCTACGCCAACTGTGCTGTAATAACTATTTCTTAATAAATCAGTAATCCTGATCTAAGAAAATAATTCCTCAAATGTCATTACCTGTGTCAGAATGTAACTTGCATAACCTGATGTGTTATCCTATCTAAAACCCTAAACCAATGCAATGATTTCAAGTGTGTATTTTATCCAAGGGATTGGATTACTGCAAAAACCCCTGAAACGAAACCAGACCTTGTGCACAGAAGAAATATCTGCCGTGCCCGATTTCACCGGTGAAGTTGGCCAGGCTGATCACACGAGGCCGGCCCAGGGAACAAGACTTTGGGCAGTGCCCAAAGGAAGCTGTGCAAGAAACCCTCCTGGGTCTCCTATTCACCATGGCCTGATGTTCTTCTCCGCATCACAAACACAATTAACCAGTTTGAGACAACAGGCGAGCTCACTTCACAAATAATACTCCAAGAAGGTTGAAAAACAGAACTGAGATTGATTGGCAAGCTGATCATGGGAAGCAGGTGTGGAATTGCTTCCAATAGCATTTCTTAAATTTAAACATCAAATAATAATAATAATAATTTTTTAAAAAGCAAGCAAGCCAGAGCTACTAACTAAGCTTCCATAGGATTTTTGGAAATTACTTTGCATTGCCTTAATAATGAAAAAGACATTGAAACAATTGTTAAAAACCTGAACCTTTCAACGTAATTCTTGAATATTTGCTTTTTTCCTATTTTAAATTCAAGACCTGTCATAATAAACTTTTGTAATATCAATTTTGAAATTTGTTCTGTAGTCAATTGTAACAACTTATACTTAGATGAGATCTTTACTAAATATTCCACTCCAGGCCAATTCAGCAATTCTGGCAATAGCAGTAATGTAAATGTAAAAAAAAAATAAATCCAGGATTATAAATCTCTTAAATGGTCCTGATTTCATTCAGAGAACTGATTTAATATGAAACCCTTTGGTTCTAAATAAGGCTTAAAGTTTCATCTTGTTTATCATCTCAAACCATCTTCAGCAACAGCTGAAAATTCTGAAAGTGAAAGCATATTTGCAGAACTTTTGTTTTCACATTCTTTAATCATGTCCTAAGCAAAACTCAAAAAGTCTACCCCTCTATATGAGTACCTTGCAATAAGCACTCGTTTGTCAAACTATTTATGTTGCCAATTACCATGGGATATTTAAAAGAAATAAAACACTAGACAGTTTTTCTTAATATTTCTAAGAATTTCAGAACTCAAATAGGCTATCATGTACAAAAAAGGCATCTCAGATATGCAGTTTAAGTGCAAATGTTGGCATCTGGGAGTGACAAAACAGGGAAGAAATACAGCAAAAGCCTTGCAGAACTTCAGTGACTCAATGAAATAAATCTATCCCCTATCAGTGGATAACTTTTTCTGGATCGGAGGAGCAGCTGCATCATTAGGTCAGTGCAAGAACTTTGTTTTAGACACACTACAAGCTAGAAAGCAAATAGATAACATATTTTTTCTTCATCCTGAAGGGAATGAGACCCTCAGCTGTGACCTCTTCAAAATTTCTCCTGATTTCATTAAATATGGTCCTGAATAAGTTTAGAGAATGAAGAATACAGATAAACTCTGAGTAAATAAAGCAACCTTTTGCCCTCACGTACTTCTGTACTTGCCTATCTACAGATTTCTCTGGGTGTAACTGAAAATAAAATTTGGGTTTCTTTTTTTTCCCCCCCTCACATTTGTAGGTAGAATTAAAAATCAATGTAGCAATATACCACATAATAACATGCTTCTATTAAGCTTAAAAACTGAGATTCAGCATAAAATATTGTAGCTGAAATATCACTGTAGGCAACAGCAACTCCAAGGAAAACACATTCAAGATGAAATGATAAACTCTCAGTTTTATTTACTGTAGACATAAAAAGTCAGTACCTAAACCTATCATGAGGAAATATGTACATTATGGAAGGCAGTAAATAGAAGCGGCTGCATTTTTCCACAAGCCCCCATATTAGATAGCACCACAAAGCACCAGGTCTAGGTAGTAAAACCTGTTTTTCTGACCACCCCTACTAGAACATCTTGGTGTGAGTGTTAAAGCCTGTAATTAACATTTTTCTTTTCATAGTTCCTTTTTTTGGTGTAACAATGTGAGTCCTTTGGTAGCCTGACATATCTCTCCAAGCACCATGGTTGAGCACTTACTTCACAGCAATATTAAAATCTTCCCCTAGCACGGGCAGTGAAAATGCACATCCGTCTATTTGGATATAGATAGCAACCTGAGTTCAAAGCCTCTCAAACTTCAGAATTGCTGCTACACAGCCACAAATAGTAACAGCAGTTACACAACCTCTCTGTTCAATAAATCTAAACAAACACACAAGTACTATGGACTTAGCATGCAATACTATAACATAAAATCCCATTTTATGCAATGCAGTGTAATCACATATTGTGTAAAAACTTTAAGACGAGATCATAATTCTGGCCAGGACTACTTTGTGCAAATATGAAATTCTCTACAAAGTAAATGCTTAAACTCAGCGGGAAAACACAAGACGCAATAAGAAAACTTCCATTTCTCTGGCTTATCCTATATGAATATTCCATGTAGCTAAAAGAGTTTGGATGAAGATAATGTACTTAGAATTTTCTATATACATATAGGTAAATTATAGGAATTATAGCTGGACGTCCATAAAAAAGTATAGCGTTCTGGCAAAAAGGAATCGAAAATGTGTCACAACCCGATTTGTGATAAAGAGGAAAGACATCAGTCCCCATGGAACTCATGAAATTCCAACAACTTTAAACCAGCACAAAATAGATTATTTTATAATAGTATAATAATAGCTGGTTTAAGACCAAAAGTGGAACTTATGTCTAATTTGAAGGCCTAGAATAAACTAATACCAACTGCAATGTCTGCACCAAAATGTTGGTGTTTCATTTGGAGCTGAAATATGTTAAGAAATTGATCACATAAACTCCAGTTAAAAGGGCAGATAAATATACTCTGCTGTTACACTGGGATTCCTTCTATGCTTTAAAGAAAACTATGCAGGACTTTGCTATAATACATATTCATGGTTATTTCATTTCAGGTATTTAGACTCACTGAGCAAACAGCAATTCCTTTAGAGTGGGACCCTGTATTTTGAGCACACTAAACCCACAGACACACAGTCATTCAGTAGTAATTGCATGGAAACAAACTACACAGGATTACATTTTTATCACTGCATGAAGACAGCAAACCTGACCCTACTGAAACAGCAGATCCACCACTGACCTCAAGGAAGCTGGGATTTTTTTGCTGGAATTTTTTTTTCTAGACTCTATGCATCTTCCAATAAACCAACATGTTCCTTTGATACTGTGGAGTGTTCTGTATATTTTCTGTTGGGATATTACCCAATATTTATTATACTGTGTTATCAGAAGTCTCATATATACTTTCAGCATTGCTGAGATAAGGAGGAAGCCATTCCATAAATAGGGTTAATCCCTTACCTACACACACACATCCCCTACAAGCATGTACATAAGCACACATATATGTTCACCTCAGCAGCCATGGAGTGCCTGGACATACATCCACAGAGCTACGTAAGCTTGGTGTTTTTTAAATTGCTAATTATCAACCAGCAGAGTAGACTTTGGGATTCATAGACTTGAATTCATAGACTTTGTCCTGAATGTGCAGACTGCATGGCATGGAGGTGATCTGCTTAGTCATGAGGAAAGGGGGTGGCTTATGCAAGTCCACAGAGCATCACCTGCTAGTCCATTCCAGAAATTCCCAACCCAGCTTTGGAGGTGGTTCCTTACCCTCCCCTTTCTTAGGGGACTAGTTTTCCTATTTCCAGTGAAAGTGAGTGAAACTGCCAAGTAAAGGGAACAGGATACTGCTTAGAAGTTGAGGAGTTTTTTGCTGCGAATTTGGGGATTTATTACATGTATACCTAACATTTTTGTCACAATGCAGATTAGAGTCTACTACCATTGTAAGCATCATTCACTGTTGTAAGCATAAATCACCACAGAAATTTTAAATTTAATTTTTTGCATCACTCTCCCTCCTGTATTGTGTCTCCATTAGTAAATGTATAACTATTTGCATTCTCATGTATCTCATGATCATACAGTATTGAGGACAGGGGCAATTATTTCATTTGAGCAAGAAGATGGCCCCAGTTTTGACTAGGCTGCTAGGTACTACTGCAACACAGGTAATTAAAAATATCTATATAGTTCATGTATCATGAATTTTAATTGGAGAATGATGTCATTGTTTAGTTCAATTCTATAGAGTGGTTTATGAGAGGGCAAACAGGCCAAATAATATAATGGAAGGTGTGGGTGGAGTGGGAGAAAAATGTGAACATCATCAACTTGACTTCAGTTCTGCAAAAGTTTTCAGATATGAAGACTGCAGCCTAGGCCTTGTTTTTTTTCTTTTTCCCTCTAAATTTAAAGGGCAAAAGTCTGCAACAGATTTAGTTGTAATTTGCCTGGCAGTGTGAGAAGAGCTGACAACTTTGTAGCAGCAGGAAGAAAGCCCATGTTGCAGCAGAAGACCTGATGCTGAAGCAGAAACTTAGTCTTTCCTATGGTTGCCACATGTATTTTCTCCTTCCTATTTCCTTATACCTGCAAGATCTGGGAGTATCCCAAGCCCCACTCAGCACAGGGGTGAGTACCAGGGTGATCATATGCTCAGCACCAGCATTTCTACATTGCCACTGCAATCTGAAAGCAGCGCCACTGAAAAAAGATGGACTACCTTACATTTAAATAAACCAGCACAACTGAGAAAAACTCCCTGGACTTTCCTTTGTAAAAAATAAAAAGTGGAGGGAGGAACAGACAATAGAATTATAAGAGGTTTATCATTTAATGTAGGAATTAATTTATGTTTCATATTCCTGAGAATCTGAGGATAAATCTTACAGCTCTTTCATTTTTCAATCTGCTTTGGAAAAGTCTCCATTGGAAAAAAGACAGGGGCAAGGAGGAGATTTTTTTCCCAAGTACTCTGTAACAGCTAAATGAAGTCCTAAACAAATGACCTGTTAATAGCAAACCCCAACTTCTGTTTGTGGCATGACTATGAAGGACTTGAGTACAACAAAGTTCTCTTGCCTTGGATGATTTCTAACTTTTCCTTTTGTTAGTTCACAAAAAGTTAACTGACACACAAAGAACATTTGGCATAAAGTACCTGAAAAACAGATCCCTGCTGTTAAAAAAATGTACATCATTATGGAAATACAGTGTGAAATAATAGCACTTATCATCTAATATCATGCTGAATTTAAGAAACCTATTAGTGATTAAAAAATTTAACTAGTAGCAATAACTAATGGAAAGTATTGTGTCCATGACTCCAAAAGAATCTATCATGGAGAATTTATAATTGTAGGATGATTTCTCTTGAGTAACTGCACTGGAAACTTTTACTGCATGACAGAGGAGAAGATGGGAATAATCCTTGTGACAAAAGCTGTAAAAGAAACTCAGACTCTGAATATCAAATAGCCACAACTAGTGATTCACAATCAGGCTACTAAAAAGGGCTAGTAAATATATCCAACTCCATTCTGAGCAGATTATATGTTAAAAAAAAAACCTGAAGAGGGCCTCACCAATCAAGGTGAAAAAACTTGCTTTTCATTATTTAGTCCAGCTTTGTACAAGACAGGGTTTTTGTTCTACCTCCAAACTTTCTCTTGTTTTCACAATAAAACCTTTTTTCAGAAATCATTTTATTAGCCCTTACTATAAGTAGAAAATTATACAACCAGTAATTGAAGCTGTGCCTAAATTTATTTTATTGACTTAGAAATGGACTTATGATTGTTTAAAAAAGTCCACAAAAGAGTCACATTTAGAAGCACTGTTGATAATGGGTGTTTTTATCAGTCCCATAATGAGTGTTAAAAGGCATAGCTTCAACATTCTTCAATTAAATTCTAATATTTCACCACCTTCATTTGAGAATTCATTATACGAAATACAAATTTATATCAGGAAAAAGATTATTTGTATATTCTATATTGCAATGGAAGTTTCATTGAATGCTGACATTTAATACATCATATTTTCTAGGAATTTGTCAATGAGGCATTTCTAAGAAACACAGTCCATCTTAAGGCTGTTTAGAACCATTACTAGTCAGCGAGATATTTTATAAAACTGATGCCTAAAAACATCCAAATTCAAAAGCTGTCTGTGTAAAACTACCTTTAAGTTTTATTTCTGATTGGTTATCATTCAAAGTCAGTGCCAACTATTTTTTCAACTCTCTCTCCCCTTGACAAGCCCATGCTTATATTGTGCCACATGCCTTAACACACTGCTAAGAGTGATTTCTTGTAATCTCATAATTAAATCTCTAAGCAATTTTTGCAGCAATTTTTTTTTTGTGACAGCCGAAGAGAATAGTGATGTCAAACAGATGACTTTATGCAACAAACTCTGATATTAATGAGAGCACACCATATGAAACTTCTTTTCAAAGGAGAGCACTGAGTGTCATATGTCATAGCTGCTTGGTGTACACTGGGAATTTTTAGTTAACTAGTAACAAATCATGTAACCGTTTAAAAGGTAAATTACTTATTAAATTAAGGACTAATTAGTACCAGAAAAAAAATGTAATAGACAATTTAAAATGGAACATTATGATCATATTGTACAGAAAAAGCTTGTTCAGAGAAGGGAAAGCAAGGCACAAATAATCCAAACTCCTAGTTATTTCAAGGAGAATTACTACTGATCCGTTTGATTTAAAGGAGCCCAAGACTCCACAGTACATAAAGAAATTGATAATTTCCTGAGCTTCTAATCACAATATATACCAGCCTTACATCACTGATATTAATAAATGCATCCCTGTTAAGTCAGCAGAGTATTGTCGTGTGTACACAGTGCCACAAAGTTACAACACCACAGGAACTTGCACTCTCTAGCTGCAGAATACCCTGGGGAGAAATGACACCAGGAAGATTACAAAACGCTCCTGCGAACCTGAGGCATGCCATCAAGACACAATATATTTCAACATAGCATCTTAGTTGTTGCAGGCGCAGAAAGGCTCCCCGACTTTCTGCGATTGGGAAATTGAAAAAGCAGACCAAAAAAAAGCTGTTCATTCATTACGAGAAGGAACCAGGTGAGCCCAGCACTGCCCTGGCTGTGCTTTCCCACAGGGCGTTGGAATGGGCGTCCCTCGGACTGCCCCGCGCAGCGGATCCATCCATCCGTCCGTGCCCATCACCTCCACGTCTCCAGGGCAGGACATCACCCTTCAGCTCCCGAGCATCCTCCGCCGCCAAGGGCTGCGCTGGACCCACCGGCGGCTCCGCGCCCGGCCCCGGTGCAGCACCATGGACACAGCGCCCACGCTCTCCCGGCCCGGAGCTGCGGGACCGGCACCTGGAGCGCGGCCGGCGCTGCTCTGGGCACCTCATCCCTCTGGCCGCCCGCACCGCCCGGGGCTCCGCGGCCGTCCCGCTGCCGCCGGGGCCGCGCCGAGCGCTCCGCTCGCCCCCGCTCCATAACAGCCC